>VZUA01046208.1:17828-29245 GCA_013401035.1 Horornis vulcanius
GTAAAATAGCCTCCACCCTTAAAAAAGAAAACTCTCTCTTATTCACAACTTATTAACTAGAAATAAAGTGTTCAAACCCAGGAAAATAAGCAAATAACTGTTTTCCTGCTTTCCAAAACCAGCCACAATATTACAGAATTCCATATGTTGAAGTCACCAGACAAACAACTTTCTTAGCCAATTTTAGTCAAACTCCCAAGACATCTCATTTTTCTCTTTCTCCAAGACACTCATTTTGAAATCTGTCAATGACAGACACTGTAACCATCCTTCAGACCTAGTTAAGCACTGTTAGCTATATGGATTTAATATATAACCTATTCAAAAGCGATGTGTTGAAAACATTCTTCCAAATCATTGGCTGCTAATGAAATATCAGCTCTTCCCCATTAAATTACATTATATTATGGTGCTGCTTCACCTCTTCACAATGTAATTCTCTGCTGAGAGATCAAGGATGCTGCCAGTCCCATGCCCTTTAATCAAATTTGAATGCTCAAATGTTTTATCTGGCTTCTACTTGCTAGTCTGGCCTTGCACACGGTCCTATTTAACTCCTGTGTGGTTTCTATAAAGTCTGACAGGATGTCTTGGCATGATTACAGTTCCTATATGTGCTGAAGTTATTACTCTGGTATTAGAAAACGTGTTGTCGACCAGGAATTAAAAAACCAGCTAAGATAAAGTAACTGTAATCCTGCACCTTCATTAAAACTGGATTCAAACTGTGATTATCAAAGAGAAGGAAATACGGGTTTGCAGCTAATGCCCCAGCTATATGCTGAAGGCTTCAATTCCTGGTATTCTGAAAGATTTCTTGCTTCATCTGGAGCTGTGCCTCGTGGAGCCATGAGATTGTAAGCACTTGTTAAAGTATCTAGTCACGTTTACAGATCCTTCAAAAGGTTCTTGCATATCACTGTGTTTTAAAATTTCACCAGCTTGAAAACTAGCATTTTTTAAACCTTCAACACATATATATCTGCACCTCTAGAAGATTATATACCTTGGAAATATCAAAAGCGATATTTCTTCACCATTTTTCAGCTGTAAATTTGGGATATCTTTGCTAAATACATTTCACTGCAGTGTTTAGAAAATAATTTTACTTAATGATCAGGGTCACTCGTTTTATGGTCCTAAGATATGAATGCTCCACACACCCATCCTTTAGCAAAAGTAACTTCCTTGATTTCAGAAAAAAAAGGCTACAAAAAAATCTGAGTACAAAGCAGTTAGCCATGGAGGTAGAGGGAGAATGAATGATGAACGAAAGAGGGAGAAAGAATTATAGTATTATCTCTTAAAAGGTATGAAAGAGATATTAAAGGCACCTTCACTGATGATGTGGATTGACTGAAAAAGCAGAAAGGCCAACAGAGGTCCAAAGGCACTTTCAATTTTGGACCTATCTCTAGAGCTATCAAAGAATTGAAGAAAGAATAAGAATAAGGAAAGAATAAGGAAAGAATGGATATTGAATGAAAGCAAAATGAGAAATATCTTTACTGAATTTTGTTTTCAAATTATTAAAGTGAAAGCTGCATTAATTTTTTTGTGTTGGCAAGCAGACACAATTGCAATTACATTGTATACCCAAATTCTACTGCATTCTTAGTGAAAACAACAGGTAGTCTCTTTCTTCCTTAACATCTGTTAAAAGAAGTAGCATTAGAATTACCAGTCTGATGAATAATACCTAGTTACTTCAACATAGCTCAGGAAACTCCTTTGAAAACAAAGGATTTTTTATAATTTTACTACATGAATTCAATACATCTATTACATGAAACATTCTAAAATCATTAAGAAAAATCAGCAGAGTTCCAAAAAAGTATTTTTCCAAGAGAAACCTGCAGATCTGTAGTAAAAGCAACTCAATCAGTTCTCCTATTCTATTTTGTACCTAAGGCACAACGTTCAAAACAAAATGCAACTTTTACTTCCACACTAGAAGTCTAACGTGCTGGTTTCAGCTCAGGTAGAGTTCATTTTCTTCACAGTGGCTGGTATGGAGCTACATTTTGTACTTGTGCTGAACACAGAACCCTGTGATAATACAGAGATGTTTTTGTTATTGCTGAGCAGGGATTACACAGAGCCAAGGCCTTTTCTGCTGTTTGTACTTCCACACTGGTGAGGAAGTTGGTGGTGCATGAGAGGCTGGGAGGTGACACAGCTGGGACAGGTGACCCCAACTGTCCAAAGGGATATTCCAGACCATCTGACATCATGCTCAGTACAGGAAGCTGAGGGGAAGAAAGAGGAAGGGGGGGAATGTTTGGAGTCATGGCATTTGTCTATCCAAGTAAGCGCTACACGTAATGGGGCCCTGCTCTCCTGGAGATGCCTGAACACCTGCCTGACCCTGGGGAGCAGTGAATTCATTCCTTGTTTTGCTTTGCTTGTGTGGATGGACTTTGCTTTCCCTGTTAAACTGTCTATATCTCAACTCAGGAGTTTTCCAGCTTTTACCCTTCACATCCTTTCCCAAGCCACACTGGCAGGAGAGTGAGCAAGGGCTGCCTGGGTGGGGTGAAAATATGACACATGGTTTCCACTAGAAGGTCTCTTATCTCAGTGGTCATACTCCAACTAGGAGAAAGTGACACCTGGATCTAGACATTAGTGTGTAACAATTCTAGACCCCATTACAAAACCCACGTGCAGGAAAGATCCTAAAACTCCAGCTCTTTTTGGATGATCTTTCTCAAAAGGAGGAAGATCCACTGTGTTCAGATGCAAAATGTTCCTGGTGTGCAGAATAACAACTGAAGAGACTGTGGAGGGCACCAAAGTGCTAACTGAAAACTCTTGAATTTGAGGTGTACCGGTAACTTTTCCACAACATAAATTAAATAGCTATTTTTGTCAGAACTGAGTCCCTTAAGTTCAGTGCAGCTTTTCCTAATAAAACACCACTCTGATTTTTCCCACTTATAAGGTCTGATTGCAATTTCACAGTGAGATAAGTGACCTCACATTGAGAGTGGCAGAGCACCAGAACAGGCTGCCCAGGGTGGCCAGGGAGCGTCTCTCTCCAGACACATTCAAAACCCAGCTGGATGCACTCTTGTATAACCTGCTGGTGACCCTGCCTTGGTAAGGGGTTGAACTGGATGATTTCCAGTGATTACCTCTAATCCTGTGTATTGTTCTGGAATGGCCTGTTTTTCGGAAGCAGGGCAGCCACAAACATGGCTCCTATAAGAAGCTGCTGGGAGCTTCCACCATGTCCAGCAGAGCCAATCCCTGATGGCTCCAAAGATGGACATGCTGCTGACCCAAACTGGGCTGATGAGAGAAGCTCTTAAACACCTCTGTCATCATATATTTAAGAAGAAAATCAAAACAATGTAACAGGTCTTTGCTTCTAGTCAGAGAGGAGGAGGAGGTGAGAACATGTGAGGGAAATGACATGGAGACACCAAGGTCAGTGCAGGAGGAGGGGCAGGAGCTGCTCCAGGTCCTGGAGTCGAGATTCCTCTGCAGGCCATAGTGAGACCATGGTGAAGCAGCTGTGCCCCTGCAGCCCATGGGGATCCATGGGGGATGCAGAGATCCATGAGGAAGATGCCCACGCTGGAGCAGGCGGATGCCTGAACGAGGCTGTGATCCTGAGAAGGAAAAGGGGCTTTGTTCCAGATTGGAGCAGCCTGTCCTCGGAGGACTGCACCCCATGGAAAAAGTGGCCCATGCCACAGCAGTTTTGGGAGGACTGTCTGCCCATGGGAGGGTCTCATGTTTGCAGCTGGTGTGGTTTGGCTGCTGCTCGTGAGAGTGGACCCACAGTGGAGAAGTTTATGGAGAACTGTCTCCCGTGGGAGAGACCCCATGGTCTCACAGGGGAAGGACTCCTCTCCTGGAGCAGCAGAAGAAAATCTCAGTGGTGAACTGACCAAAAACTCCCATGCCCTGTCTCCCTGTGCTGTCTGGGGAAAGACGGAGAGACTAGGGGGAAAAAGGTGTTTTAAGGGCTTATTTTACGTCCTATTATCCTCTTCTGATTTTGTTAGCAATAAATTTCACTTTGCAACTTTAAGTTGAGACTCTTTCGCCCTTGAAGTATTTTCTCTTGGTCCTTATCTCAGCTCAGGAGTCCTTTGTTTCCTTTTTTTCCAAACATTAAAAATTGGCATATAAATATTCAAAGTAGGTGTGGCAGATAGTTTTATCCACTGACAACCCATTTCTAAATTTTGCACTGGAGATCTGAACTCTGTATTACTTTAATGACTGCTTTGATAGTATGCAATATTAAATTTTCATATTTAAAAAAAAAAATCTTTCTGTCCATAATCCAGCACAAGTCTGTATTTGCTTTTTATTTAAAGAGGTAAGATCGTATGTCTTGGTAAACTTAATATATTGTTTTAATTTTGTTAACTGTATGAAAGTGTCTGTCTTACAGAACCTTGCAGGCTATGAATATTCAAGAAATCTTCTGCTAAGCAATTTCAATTAATCTGTCTCTCATGTCATAACCAAAGAAACAGTTTGCATTTTTTACAGGAAACGGACAGGATCCCAGATATACATTGCCTGCCAGAATTTATACTTCCCACAGTTCAGAGAAGAAATTGTGCAGGATTTACTACCAATGTTACAATCAGGTTGCAATAAATGTTACTTTCAATTAGACGTGCTTTAATTTACCATGATTTTTGCATTTCTAAGCACCCTGCTGGAGTTCTGCTGTTAATATTAACTGAAGCTCATGGTTCTTTTGTTACTCATTAATAGCCCTATTCAACAGAAATTGAATTTCCACAGCTGCCATGCACTGCAAGCTCCTGAGGCTGGGTACCCAAAGGGTCTAATCCTGGTGCAACTGATAGATTGTGCTTTGTAGAGAGTTAAGAGCTCTCTCCAGGGTTGCCATACCATCTCAGATGGCCTTCCACAGCCTTCTCATCTAGATCCAAGGAGAAGAACCATATCCAGGTAATGGATGGAACTGTTTCTGGAAGTGCTGACATACCTGCCTATTTTAAAAGGCACCCTCTGGACATTACAGGGCTTTCCAAGTATTTCAGGTCACAAGTGTGATACCAACCTGGAATGAAAATATTAAACTGTATGAAACTTGATGAAAGCATACTTTTTATTGAATGGCTGACAGGAAAGCACTGCAAATTCAATGCTTTCACTCTTCCATTGTGTCAAAGGCTACCAAAATTTGATTCTTACATATTCCACAATATGTTTTTGAAGGTATAAGGCTCCTACTTAACTGAAAATTTTCCAAAATTCAGAAAAAGCTGAAGACCTTCTCACATATGATTCCCTAAGTTTTAGATTTCATGTTTTTCAGATTCTGTGCTGCCTAAGTGTATAGCTCTGAGCCTCTTATTAAGTGTTAGTAAGCTCTCGTCACAGAACAGGTACACAAAACAAATCCTTTTCCAGATGGAGACCTAGGCCCAAAAGCATAAACTATGGTGGACTGAAGACAGAAACAAGAAGGATCAGACCTTATAATCTGAAGTTGTAACTGGACAATCAACCCCAATATGCAAATGGACCAAAACTTACAAAAGTGTGAGAGGTCATGACCGGTCGTCCATTTTGTGACCATTTTGTGTCCATCTTGGGTGTATTCCTGGCTAGGCTCCTGTACTGACCAAGGTGTACCCTTTAATTGTTATGGGTTAACACAGTATGGTTTTTAAAGAGGAAAACTGCCCTCTAAGGACCTATTGATTTCCTGTGGAAGATACAAGCACCTATTAAGAGGCCAATTTTTAGATACTGATATACTGGTTAACCACTGAGGAAGTTGAATGTGACTTCGGGAATACCCACATAAAGCCCTGATAGTGAGCCGGCTGGCCCTTTTCCCTTCCAGCCCGCCAGCAGGGAGCAACCAGGTCTCCAGGCCTGCCGCCCGCCGCTGCTGGGGATGGGGCCCGGCCCTGGCCTGGCCCTGCCGAGGGGCCCCTCGGCTGCCGGCCTGGGGTGGGAGGCTGCGGCTCAACTACCCCACCCCAGGCCCGGCAGGGGAGATGTTTGCTGAGCCTTGATGGCAGCTTCGGGCTCGGCTGGGCTGGCCCCGCTCCGCCGTGCGCCCGTCCCGGGCCCTGCACACGGCCCCGCCGGGCCCTGCCTGTGCCGCCGGCCGCCAGGAGCACCCCAGGGTGGGCAGGACACCCCCGCCCCTCCGGTGACTCCCGGGCAGAGAGGAAAAGCAGGGGGAGAACCCCAGCCGCTCTAAGATCCCTTGGCCTGAAAGGCTGCAGACGACAGAGATCATGTGAGCACCGCAGGCCCTGGGCAAGACTGAACTCTTTCCTGGCACAGATGAAACTTCCAAAGCCCCAACTCTTCCCTGAGGGAGAGAAAAAGTCAGAGTGGGAGATATTTAAAGAGACAGTATGAAGAAACCGGTGAAAGAGAAGTTGTATCCTAAGTGATGAAGAGATAGAAAAGATGCCTTGGTATTTTAGGCTGAAACTCTTCTGTGAGCCATGGTAAGAGACTGTAATATTCTGGAATATTCTTTTAAATCATGGAAATATGGATTGGGGAGATGATTATTTAGATTTGTGGATTTGAGCAAAGGTATCTGTGATTGAGTGAATATTGAATTAGTAGCTGTGATCTTGTGATCTCATGAGATGTTTGAACAGAGGGAGATGACACACAGAAGACCTCTGTGCCAGTGAACAAGTGAAAAGACATCTCTGCTCCCTAAGATGAAGAATCCTTTGCCTTTAGAGCAGTTTAACTTTAAAATGACACCCCAGTATGCATGAGTCCATGGCCTGTAAAAGGCTACGTGATATGGGATGTCCACAACTGAAGTTCCCAGGCGGCTGCTTTTGTGAGAGTTGAGAGTCACAAGGAGACTGTTCTTTTTTGTGAAAAGTTACCACAACAAATCAGTAGAGATTTCTCTCTCTAAAAGGTCTGAATAAGAGACTATTTTATAAGTGGTACTGACTTAGAGTTCCGAGTTTTGTCTATTTATATTGTTTGTGGGAAAGTGAACACTTGGGAGAAGGAGGAGGAGGCGTGTTTTGAAAGTTTAATTTTGATTCTCATTTTCTTCTTTTAGTGTGTGTTAATAAAACTATCTTTGTAACCTTTAAGTTTGGGCCTGCTTTTTTTTTCTTGATCCCATCTCACAGCAGAAAAGTTACTCAAACCACTACACTAAATTTGGCAAACAGAAACAGAAGCAAACGTGAAACCATTACATGAATAAATACCTACTTTATTCTCTTAGCTCTGTCTAGTCTCTGTTCCAGATCAGCCTTCCCAAGAAACCACAGAACTTCATTTCCATAGCTATTTGACCATTTCATGTTTCATAATTAATCTGGGGACATGGTACTTGTTTCTTAATGCTAGCATTTCTAACGATGCAAGACATTTCTGCTAAATATAAAAGCTTAAGATAAACTCATTTGTGATATTTGTTTCTCATGTAACCTGATCTTGACTAAAATTATCAGAACTTCAAAGAAAGCATTTTGATATAGTACTTGTCAAAGCATATCTGTAGATAACAGCTCTTCATATCTCTTTGTCAGTCAAGCAGCTTCTGTTGGGGTTAGAGAAAGACATTGAATACCAGCTGAGCATCATAATTTTTGGAGATGGAATACTATGATAAAAGCAGCACCACCGAGAAAGCCTTTCCAGCCTCCCCAATCTCTTTTCTGTCTGTAAATATACCTTGAGCTATCATAAAATCATTGAATCATGGAATGGTTTGGGTTGGAAGGGACTTTAAACACCGTCTTGTTTCAACCTCCCTGCTACGTGCAAGAACACCTTCCACTAGACTAAGTTTCTCACAGGGCCATCCAACCTGGCTTTAAACACCTACAGGGATGGACATCCACAGCCTTTCTGAGCCTCTTCCAGTGCCTCACCACCCTCCCAGCTGAGGAATATATCTGAAGCATGTAGTTCACTTTGCAAGCTGCAAATTGAGATGAAGTTTGAGATGCAGATTGAGCTCTGAGTAGGAGTCTGAAAAAAAGGTCATGAACTGCCAACCCTTTGGATAAAAGGGAGAATAGAAGACAGTTGGTGCCAGCCAGGTGAATGGACATTGAGAGACACACCAGGAGCAGCAGGAGTCAAGAGGAAGAGCAAGACTTGGAGGGGGTATACTGTGAGAGTACAAAAGGCTGCTTTTTTGGGGATTCCTCCTCAGAGACACCAGCTCAGGCTATTTCATTACTACTGTGTTGTGAACAAACTTCCTGTGGAATGAGACAAGTGAGACTTTGCTATGAGGAGATCTGGTCTGAATGTGTGGGAGTGTGGTGAACAAAGCCAGAGTCACTGGAGCCACTCACTGTGAAGGGGCTTTGGTCTCATCAATGAAAGTCTCTGGCCTTGGAGTGTAACTGCCAAGAGAGGCTCATGAATGGTCAGACTGGGAAATTTCCTTAACAGTGACAATATAATATCTAATCTAATCCTACTGTCTTTTAGTTAACTCCTTGTTTTGTCACCTCACGCCCTTGTAAAAAGCCCCTCTCCAACTTTTGTGTAGGTTCCTTTCAGGTACTGGGAGGCTGCAATTAGGTACCTCAAACCTTTCTCTTTTCCAGGCTGACCAATCTCAACTCAGCTCTTCCTATTGGAGACATGCTCCATGCCTCTTAACAAACTTGGTAGCTTTCCTCTGGTCTTGTTCCAACAGATTGATGTCCCTGTAGTGCTCCTTCCCTACCCCTATCCCTCAGGACTGCAAACTCCACTGGTGCAAGGTCACTGCATCCCAGGCTGCCTCCCATCTTCATAGCCCCAATTAGCTCACCTGTGCTGGTGACCAACAGACTCCATAATGCAACCACTCCACTAGAGCTGTGTATTAGCCCTTCCTGTGGCTCAGGAAGTTATTTTTCCATGCATTCCAGTAGTTTCCTGGACTGCCTACAGTTTGCTCTGTTATTTTTCCAGCAGACACTGGGGTGGCTGAAGTCTCCCAGGAGGACAAGAGCCTGTGAGTGTGATCCTTCCTGTAGCTGGAACAAGAAGGTCTCATCAATAGGCTGCCCTTGGTCAGGGACCTGTACTGACACCATCCACAAGGTTCCCTTTGTTGCCTCAGACTCTGTTTCTTACACAAAGGCTTTTACCTGCTCATTGTTGTTCTTCTCCAGTTCACAGGTTGTTCTTCAGAGATGGCTCATCACACTCAATCCACTTTTTGATGCAGAGGGCAAACCCTCCATCCCTCTTTCTCCCTTGTCCCTCCCAAACAGCTTCTAGCCATCAGTAGCTGCACTCCAGTCAGGGGATTCAAACCACCAGGCTTTGGTAATGGCAGCTAGGACATTGCTTTTCAGCAGTATGGTGGCTTCCAGCTTCTGTTTGTTCCCAATGCTGCATGCTTTGCTGTAGATGCACTGGGCAACTGGCTGTGTTGTCTTCCTACAGGTACACCTTTTACTTCCTTCAGATCGTTCTCTGGTGTTTCCCTGTTGGCTCCTCCTACCTCAGGAGTCCCTGGCTCATGTCCATAAGTCTGAAAGTGTTGCTCTGTGAGTTCAGAGTCAGCAGCAGAGAGCCCTCACTAGCACCGTGTCCCTCCAGCCTTTGCCTCTCATCCTACTGCTGGCCAGGGGTAAGTCTGATATTGTCCCTCTCTCCCAGCACATCTAGCTCTGCAAGTGAGACACTAGTTTTCCCAAGCAAAAAGGCTCCTCCATCACTGAGAAGCATCTGATGGCAGCATGCCTGGTGCTGCATAAGCTTTTCCATTGTCATAGAACCCAACATTTTTGCAGTGACACCAGCCATGGGGTCACATATTAATAGACTCAACCTGTCTGTTTCTTCCAATGTTACTGTCTTCTACTGGAAGAATAGAGGAGAATAAAACTTACCCACTGTCCTGAAGGCATTTTTGGTCACCTTCAGACTACATGATACCACTTCATCACCTCCTCCATGGACGATCAGTAACAGGTAGTAGTCCAACTCCCAGCAATTTTCAGCCTGTTGTGTGTAGGTGTTTTACAGACCCTGCCTACCTTAAGGAGGGAGAATCTGCAGTACAAATATTTTATTTCCATGCTAATATTTAGCAGAGAAAAACCCCATTTTTTTTTTCTCAAAATAACAAGCTCTCAATATCATCAGGATTGCATGCAGGGTTCCTATTTATCTCTGAGATAGAAATTGACTGGAATTATACAACTTTTTGCCTGCTGCAACTTTGATTTTCTCATTTTTCGAGATATACACAGCATTCCAATAGCTTCATAATGCCATACCAAGAATGTATGTTCAGATAATTGAAACTAAATACAAGTTAAATACACCAGGGACTGTGATTCTTAGCTAGCGTGAAAATTCAGTATATTTAGTGGGACTGCTTGTAAGCTCCAGGACTGATCTTCAGTATTTCCAGAATCTGTAGCAATGTTAGTCTGCAGATCGCAGAAAGCACAGTCCTTGTTATTAACATGAATTAAAGGTTAGCAGCATTGGATATACTTTTTTAAAATTCAAGTATAGTAAAAATCAACATAATTTAACAGTAAATTGCTGCTAAGCTTCATGTTAACTCAAAATGTAGGGTTTTTTTTTTAAGTTTTGTTTTCATTTCCTTGGGTAAGCTCTACATGTCATAGTAATAGGCTTTCATATTAAAAAAAGAAGTTTAATTAAGACTAAATTCAGCTGTAGGAAAACAAAGTGTGGGCTATCTAACATCAACTTTCAGACAGGGAGTCCTTAGTGAGCATCAGAAAATATAGCTAACTTTGCCACTTTTTGTATATTTTCTGGTGTAGTATCTGGCCCAACAAAGTTTCAATTGCTTATGTACAGAAAGACATTACTATTGTTATTGTAATAGTTGTTAATGCTTTCCTATTCTCAGAAGGGTTTACTTTACACCATCCAGATGGTTTTTTTATAGATTATAGAATCACAAAATATCTCAAACTGGAAGGGACTCATAGGGGTCAGCAAGTCCAATTCCCTGCTCTTCATGGGGCTACTTAAAATTAAACCATAAGAGGATCACTCAGATGCTCCTTCAACTCTGTTAGATCTCTGACCACTTCCCTGGGTAGACTGTCTAGTGCCTGACCACCTCTGGGTTCAGACCCCTTCTCTCTACAAGATCCCCTCTATCACCAAGGAAGTCCACAGCTCCTCCTAATTCAGAATCATCATCAAACTAACTAAATGTACATTTGACTCCTGCATCCAGATAATTTATAAAAAATCCGAATGAGCATTGGCCCTAAAATTGAGTCCATAGTGGAACTATGATCAACTATTTCTTAATTTTTCCATCCATTTGAAGTTTTGCTTGCTTCACCTCCATTTAGGTTACCTTCTTGTTTTGTGGATTTAAAAAAAAAATCTTTAAACATTTGTGAAACTTTTTTTTTTTTTTAATTAAAGACATACTTACATAAGATTATTCTAGTTCCACA
>VZUA01046228.1:2132-12505 GCA_013401035.1 Horornis vulcanius
AAAAATAAAATAATAAAAAAAAACCCTGTAGAGAGTAATCTCTAAAAGCAAAATTTCAAAAGGTTGAGGATGATTGGTCTCAGGCAGGTTTTCATCATACAATTATGTGTTACAAAAGGGAGCTAATGTTTCATTTCAACTCTAAGGCAAGGCCTCTGATTTCCTCTCTTTCCTTCTTTCCAGCTCCTGTTGGGCAGCCACTGCACTGAGCAGCATCAGGCATTGCCCTGCTGAAGTCAGCTGGCTGTGCTGCTGCTGACAAGCTACATTCTGCAGCCGTCCCACATCACTCTGCACTGCCTTCCCCAGGCTTCCCACTGCTGCTGCTTCTCCACACACAGCTGAGCTCCCTTAATGTGAAGCTCCTAGCATGGCTGTCCCCTCCTGACAACCAGGGACAACAGAAGGCAGAGATAAGAAGGACAAAATAATGAAAGGTGTCTGAAGATGTTTCGAAAAAACACCTCAATGTCAGCTTGCTGTATTTATCAAAATATTTGTGAACGTAGCTCTAACAGTGTATGGGCTTAGGGGTACATTATTTGTTTTGCTGGATGGGTCTTACTGACTACAGCTTAATTTTATATAACATCTTTCAGGTCTCTAAATCATTTCTAATAATAAATAACAGGGGAAAAGCAAAAAAAATAATATAAGTATAGAGAAGAAAGAATTTGGGTGGGTGAGTAGGCAGGCAAATAGAATAAATTTTTCAGCTGAAATTTGAAAATTGAGCTGGTGAGGCAGAGATACAGAGAAATGAATTCTGCAGTGTATTTGTATTACAGGAAGATATATAAAAAGATACATAAAAAGAGCTTTTACAACGTGACAGCTATCATGCTTTCCAGGCAGTCAGCTGTCTGACTGTGTTCACATGGGAATCTGTACCCTTTGGAAGCTGAAAAAAAATCTATGTGAAGTTGCAAAAAGTTTTGCAGTGTAATCTGTTCTGCATCATCTCTGCTTGCTTTTCTTGTATTTCTGTTTCATAATGACATCCATCATCACAAACCACAGATATTTCTACTTAGATTTTAATTTTCTCTTGATTACATAATTCCTTTTTGTTGGTTGACCACAAGTTGTTATGTCACATAGCCAAGTAGAAATTTTGCAGAGAAATTGTGTCTGAATTGATGTTAAGGATCTGTAGTAATAACCAGATATTCAGTACCATACTTTGGCAAAGATTATATGCTAATATTATCCATTTCCAATCACTTCATGCACAGCCACTCATTTATTCAGGAACTACTTGACAATTTTAAGCTCCTTTATACTGTGTGTTTTACATCTGGGTAGCTGTGGCTGAATCTTCTATTCAGTTGTTGGAAAATGAGGCCAAGCCTTTCTCCAGATTTATGCTCACTCCTAATTATTTGAAGGCCTATCAAGTACTGTTAAAAACACCCTGTCTATAAAGCTTCAGTTCTGAGCATACTATATTGAACAAGTCTCTGGTTTTTTACTGCGTAAAAAACCTGACATATTTCTCTGATACAAAGTCAATAAAATGGGGGCAAGGCAGGGTGCCAGGCTGGAGGTCTGTGTGTGCTCTTCTTGATCACAAACTGGTAGAAAGCCCATCACTTCATGGCAATGCTACAACTACTTTTCTCTCCAATACACGACAACCAGGTTGCCAAGCAGGTGGCAGGTAAGGCAAGCAGCAATACCTCATGTGGAGGGAGGGAACTGGAGATGGGCACTGTGCTTTGAATTTAGAAAATCTTGACATAGAACGTGTATAGGAACATGCCAAAGGAGCTGACATGGATATCTCACATGCAGGAAATGAGACCATGCAGACTCACATTCGAACTTGTTCTGAATATTTCAGGATTCATCTGATTTTCAGGATTCCACTCCTAAGAGTCTTGAAATATTTTCCATAGTCAACTCCTCATTAATACCTTTCTATTAAGTCTTGTGTATTTAATTTTCTGATGGAAATTTTCTTCTACATTCAGACATGGAGCTGCAGCTCACTCCAGACATGCAGGAGCACCTTTAATCCTTCCTCTTTGTATTGATCTGCCAACTTCACCTTCTGTGCAAATTAGCTAACAGAATATTTACTCAGGTCTTGGGCTGGTTTTGCAATTTATGCTGAGTTCTGTACTGTAGCAGCATTACTTTTTCTGTACCTGGGCTTGCTAGTTTCCATCTAGCATTCATATAACTACCTCCCTAATTGTATAATTGGTTGGCAATTTACAATGAGACATCTTTCATTATCCTTCCCCCTTTTTTTTTTTTTTTCTTTTCTAGTTTTCAAGGCATTTTGCAAATGATATCTGGTGTTGTCACTTCTACTTTATCTGTAAGGAAACTGAGGCCAGGAGCAAATGCCTGTAGTCATCTAGTAAGCCACTGGCTCAACCAGAAATTGCACCCAGAAATCTTGCTTGCAGTCCCAAGCCTGATCTTCTGGTCTGTGTTGCCTCCCAAACAGATGAAGAACTACACTTCCACAAAAATGAAAGTCTAAATAGTCCATAACAGTTCTAAAGTTGTGTCCCAAATGTTCACCTACCAATAAAATAAATGAATGACGTGCCCAAGCTATGTGTAATATGTGTAATTCACAATTTTATTTTCTATTTCAGTATTGCAAAAAGGAAGGCAACAAATAAAAAATAAGCAAATCTTTTCCTTTATTGCAGAGAGGCTTAATAAAATCTAGAGCATGAACAAAATGTTTCATATGTACTTGATCATAAAATTCTGTAAACAGAATCTGTATTACTGAAGAAAATACAACAGTTTGTCATAGAATGAAAAACACATATCCTGAAAAAATGTACATACCTCTAAAATGACATACTTGAGCTACTATTGCTATCAAGGTTCACTTGTAATTCAAGAAAATAAAACCATGTATTCAAAAAAAGAAGATCTGTCTTACAGGATTTTAGCTCAAGGTTCACTGTTTTTCCTATAGAATCTCACACAGCTCAAGGCATTGTAGGAAGTTGCTTTTTCAATATTACTTTTGGTACTTTTGATTTAAAAAATAAATCAAAGAATAAATCAACTTTGACTACACCTTCTATTTCGCATAAGCTGTAAAATAGTATTTACTAGTCATCAAAACACTGCACTTGCATTGAAAGGAATCAACATTTTAAATCAGTATTATTCGCTTCTTTTTCAAAAGGATTCCTGTTGACTTTGAATGATTTTATGTGAAAAATAAATATTCTAAAATTTGTATTTTTTTTTTAATTCAAAATATAAACTCAACCAGGGTCTCCAGCTTTGGAGTAAAAACTTTGGAGGAATCAACTGCCAACACACAGGATCATTACCTATGCAGGGCTTGTTTACACCTGATCTTGTGGGGCAAGAGATGAACAAATTACTTCCTTCCCTTGAGGGGATATATGTCTCTTGCCGAAGAACTTTCCCTGAGCAGTATACACGTAAGTGTACCGAGAAACAGTTCCCATGATGAGCTATTATGATGGATCAAAAGAAACTGCAGAGGCAGTACAATGGCAATTGAAGGTTTTTCAGTGGTGCCTCATATATTTGCACTTCATAACAGAAACTAAAAACATGAAGTGACGCATAGAAATGCAGTGAAGTGTCTAAAATATGCATTGACGTTTTATGAATATGCCCACAGAATATTAAATAAAGGCCAAGTTCATGTTGCTGCTGAGTAGAACCAACTTCTGTTCTGCTTTAGAAGCCATGAATGTCCTGAAGGGGTTTGGGCCCTGAAGTACACACACCAGTGAAATGATGATTCCTGCAGAGAGATATGGAACCTTTTAAAATATGCCAGAAGTTCAGTTTTGATAAATGGTGTCTAATTTTTAATAGGATGGTCTAATTTTTAATAGCAGCCTTCCTTATCACTTATTAAATTGCACGCAGCAGTGCAGACAGGAATGTTGCTGGTGGATGAGTGTTGAAACTTCAAATTCCTCCTTTGCTAAAGCTGAAATTTTGATCTATAATCCCACCTTTCTTTCCTGCTTTCACCATTCCTTGCCAGTTTCACTGTCATTCATCTAACATTCTAGCAGAAGGTGTGTACTGGTGTTTGATTGTCCTTGGTCCCTTCCATTTCTCCATTAGACAATCATCCCTTAGAGCACCTTCAGCTGCCATTTCTCCATGGCTGGATTTGCTCCTATGGTTGAAGTGAATCTCCACCTCTCATGGTATTTATATATTTTTCAGGATTCACTTATATTCTTGTAAATTCATGTAAGCCTGGAAACATTGTTTACCACTTGACCATGATTATTTATACCAGTAACTAGAGAATTCTTCAGCAGGAAGAATTAGCAGTTAGTGCTTTCCAAAACCATCCCTTGCCACAGCTCAGCAGTTGGAATGGGGCAGGGATCATTCCCAGTCAGCCACAGGCAGTTTGCAACCATTCACTAGTATGGACCCTGTGCTAGAATGTAGCGACTGAGTCCAATATGTGTGTTGATAACAGAATAGTCCCTCAAGCAATTATTTCCAATTATACCATCTGATCTTTTCTTAACTAATTTAATTTTTTGTCATATTGCACATCTTGATATTTCTTTCTATACAGCCTGTGTCATCTACAAGTAACTATGAATGCAGAGAAATTAGCACTTTCTGAAATTACTCAGAAGTACATTCCATCCCCATCATTTTTACTTGCATCCTTTTTCTTCTTCCATTTCTCACATTCATTGCTGGTTTATTTCTTTCTTTCTCTGCTTTCTATGGTTTTGTGTACTAGAGAGTTCTTTATATCTCTTCCATCAGTCTTTTTTTTTATACCTCTTGTCTCCCCTGGCATGACCTTTCATCCCACACTGTGGCTTTTTGGCCTGGATTCCTGGCTAGGAGTGTGTCATAGTAGACTCACTCTTCTCCCTGCTCCATGATAATGAAGATCTTGTTTGCCTTCTTCCACTCCTTGTAACTGCCTACCATCAACTTGATTACAAAGCCTCCATTTCCTTCAGATGATTTCCCTTTGCTGTTTCATTACTTTCCTTTATTTTAGCTGAAGTACTGCAGTAATATAATCCTGTCTCAATAAGTTACTTCTCAAAACTATTCTTTCTTCCCTTTCTTCTGCTGTTATTACACAGTTGCTGTGAACTAGGTCTGCAGATGCATGGATCTGAGCATTACAAGCTGGACCCTGGATCAGCTGGAATGGCGAGTTCCACTTTGGCTATTCCACTTCTGCTGCAGCCTGTGCCACCTGTGGCTGGTACCTCATTTGCCCATTCAAAAGCTGGCTGGTAACTGAGCTGCCCTGCTCAGTTTCAGTTTTAGAAAAGACTGGATGCATATCTGTGGTTTCAAATCTTTAAGGATTTTCACATAGATAAAAACTTTAGAGGCCAGAAAGGACTACTGGATGATTTATGCAAATCTGATCTGTGCTCAAGGCTTGTAGACCTTTCAGAAATGCCACTAAAGAGTGAAAATAACATATTCTGGACTCCATAGTGCAAACCAATACACTTCTCTCATTTACCCTGTATTGAGCCTAATGCTAATGTTTGGCTATGCTATAGAGAGACATCTGACATGGTTTTAAAAACATAAAAAGATAAGCCATCTCTCCTCCAGTATACCCTAAAACCTGTGCTGTGTTCACCTGCTAGATGAGACTGCTGTAATTTATTTATTTAGATGGTTCTTTTACTATATACATGTATGCAGATGACAAGTCTTTCTGTCATTATATCAAAATGTATGAGTTCACAGTACCCTATTTGTGAAGGCTTAATTTCACAACTGTGGTGATTCGTTTTTCTTAAATGATTGTTCTGTTCTTTCTGTTCATTATTAAGTTGTAACGCCCCCTAAGTTGTCATTGGTTTACCCAACCCCTCCTCTCCTCCCCCATCAGTATCCCATTGGTCCAAGCCTTGGATCTGCCCCCTCACGGGAATTCTCCTAACGGGAAGCAGGAGGCTTTGGGCTCTCTCTCTGGGTGCTCTCTCTGGTGCTNAGGCTCTGGTAAGGCTCCTGTGCCTGCCCTTCATCCCTGGACCCAGGGGTGTGTTGCCCCCAGGCCCTGCAGCTGCTAGCCGGCCCGAAAAGAGCAGGGGAATGCAACACACAACAAACAACAACGAAGAGCTGGAGCAGATGAAGTACCAAGAGATGCTTAGAAAGGTAGGTCTTTTCACCCTTGTCAAGAGAAGGGTAAAGGAGACCTCACTGCTATCTTCTGCTGCTTGATGGTAGGGTGAAAAGGAGACAGAGTGAAATTCTTCTTGAAGACAGAACAGTGGTAAGATAACAGATAAAACATACAAGTTGCAACATGTGAAATTCTTTGTTGATCAAGGAAGTGTGTTTTGAACATCTGTCATATCATGCCTGAGCCAGATGCATTATAAACATGAAGCCACTGAAGAATCCTGTAGAGTTTTTCTTCCACTAGTTGTAAGATACAACTCCACACAGACCAGAGGTCTCCATGTTTCTATATTGGTATATATACATGTATGTATATACCAACATTTTTCACAATAGAGACAAGACTCTTCCAGAAAAGTTCTGAGCTGGAAAAAAAAATTGCTCACAAGCTGTCTCTATTCCATACATACCCTGGAGTCATAGTATCATAGCATCATTAGTATTTGAAAAGACCTCTAAGATTATCGAGTCCAACCATTAACACAGCATTGCCAGGTCCACACTAAATCATGTCCATAAGCACCACAGTCATACACACAGGGCAGATTTGTTGCAAGAATCATAAACTGTCCACAATTTATGAAAAGTTATGAAATTATATATTCACTAAAAACATCCTTCACTAGACATCAATCAAGAAAAATCAGTGAGAGATTTGTCCATCAGTAGGAACTGTCAATTGTTTTTCAGTTCCAGTCATGCAAAGGTGGATGAGTGGCCATACATACGTCCCAAACCCCAGCAACACGGCTAAGGTAGAGCCCCATTTTGCCTTGTGTAGCAACACATCACAGATCTCACTGTCAAGACTTAGAAAGATTTATATCAGTTTTCAGTTATGTCCTTAGCCCCTGACTGTTTTGTTTGTTGGCATGATCCCTTCCAAAGTCAAGAGCCCAGGAGTTATTATAGGACAGCACTGAGAGGCCATCCAGTGTTGGACATATCGGTCAGATGCAATTTTGCAGCTTCTTTTGCAAGAACTTCCTAAATTATGGCATGGCCTTTAATATGGGATTTCCAAAAGGCACATTGGGAAGGAAAATTGCAGAGCATGTCTGGCAGAATGAATCCCAGTTACCTCATTCAGAAGATGGAAGTGGAGAGTGGAAGCAAAAAAGTTTATTTCCAGTCCTGCTATTTAATCTTAAAGCTATTTTTCCTGTAATATGCTTTCTGTTAAATATATAAACTGGAAAAAGATATAGCTAAAAGTTGAATGTAGAGATAAACGTATCACTAGCTCAATCTGTCCTAAAGGAAATTGCATATTTTTCCTGGTTCTCCACAGAGTTGGAAGTCTGTCTGTAAGTAACTAAGCAGATTCATAAAGAACATACCACTATTTGAAGCTCAAGAAATACTCAGATGCTGAAATGTCTAAAAAAAAATTAAATACACAGAAACCAAGTTCTGTTAAAAGGAAACCAAGTGCAGTAAATGAAGAGTGGCTTTTTCTAAATGTTTCACTAGATTTACCATGCCCTTAAAAAGAGGTCTTTTTTTCTACCTTCAGTTTGGTGAGGGAGTACCATAAACTATCATCATGATTTCCCAGACCACCTTCTTCAGGTCTGTAATGGGGTAAATATGCCACATCCCTAGGGAAACAATGCTAGGATTATGCTGCTCCTCCACAAAATTACTCAGCTGTCTGGCATTATTATAGACAACTGCAAAAGAGTACAGCTGGTCTTGCTGAAGGGAATTCAGACTATTACAAGTCTCATTTAATAGAATAAAAATTACTTAAATGAAGAAGTGCACATAAATCAGTCAAAAAATGAGCTCTGTCTCTTCCATACTATAATCCCATTCTACAGCAAGAGAAACACTGATTATTATGACCTGATGTGGACCAAAGGTCCAAGGCAGGACCACTGTCTTGTTAATTTGTGGGCAAGAATTTACTGAAGCTGATGTGCTATCTGGGCAAAATCTGCTGCATTGTTACAAATTTCTCCTGTTCAAACCTAAGGTGAGTGGGAACCAGTGGATGGATGCCAGTATGTTGAAAATGTAAAACTAACACATGTGAAATTAGAAATTGCATTGCTCTTTAGTAAAAAGCAGCCTAGTTGTGGTACAGCAGAGGGTGGCAAAATCCAAAACAGTTGTATGAGGCATAGACTGCCTCAGGAAGCTAATTTAATCTTAATATGAGCCATAGACATCTGTCAAGCCAGTAACATTGGAAACAGACACGAGCTCTAAAAAATCCACTGTAGGATGAACAGCTGGCTTACATGACACTACTCCAAACACACAAAATGAAAAGAAAAAGGTAGCCAGATGAATGAAATGGATGGATTAGGAAAAAGGAAAACTCTTGCTTCCTGACAGCCGAGAAAAGCATAGGCTTGAGGCAATGAAGATGAAATGGAAAATAAAATTCAATGGGAAGTAAGGCTTTTCGTTAACACCAAGAGTATTTCTCCTCCAGCAGAAATATTAAGGCAAAACTCACATAAAAGTATGGGTTTAAAGATGTTTTTTAAAATGGATAGTCTGGTGAGGTTCAGAATAGGTCTGTAATACCTACATTCAACAAAACACATACAGTATCCTGAAGCTTTTTTCCTATAGTCAAGTGAAAAAAATAGACAAAATATTGAATAGAATAGGGTGGCTTAGGAACCAAATCCAAAGAGTGTATTAAAAATCCCTTATTTGGAGCTCCTTGTGTCTAATTTACTAAATTTCCATTCCATGCTGATTATGTTTACTTCCATAGATTCCTATGAGCTGAGATTTTCTTATCTTAAAGTCTTTTAGAGAAAAGAGAGTATCTGTCTCCATGTTCGAAATGAACTATGAAACTTTTTCATTTCTGCTATGTTTTACTTCTAAGTAAGTTATGAACCAGACATACAAACAAGCCAAATACCAGGACTTACTATTAAATTTAAAAAATGTTTAGTTTTACTAATTTGTTTCAAAAGGTAGCACTGGAAAGCAAAGCCTGTGTAACACCATGAATTCAGGGGACATGGAAGTTTCATGATATATCCTCATTTCTTTTCATCCTGACCCCAAGTATGCTGACCCTTCTTTCTTGCACACATTCTTAGTTTATTTACTTTGAAGTTGCCTGCTACTGTTTCAGTCACTGGTTTATGTACATAAAACCTGCCTGTTTATTCCACTTGTTTAAGCTAATAACAGGTCTGGCTTTGCCCCTTTGCAAAATATCTCTGGCATTTTGTAACTTTTAAGTGTTTTATTCTCTACTCTTAATAACTTTCTTTTACGATAGGATTCCATATGTAATAGTTATATTCATCAACAGGAATTCATGTTAGCAATTTTGGGACCACTATAGTATTACTGTACAGCAATAATTCTGTTGGGTTGCAGAAGAATGTAATATTAAAGCATGAAGTACTTGCTTCTATCACTAACTGCTCCTGAAAGATTTCACAATTGCATATTTGAATGGCCATTTGCACTGGGATGGCACCTATAGCATCGCTACCTTGAGGTCCTAAAAACCCAAGGGATTTTGGCAGAAAAACTGTCAGTTGTTTTGTACAATGCAGTTTGTAAATGTTAGCTAAAATAAAAGCAATTTTTTTTCCATAGACCTAAAACAGTTAAACTGGAGTTTCCATGTTCTTTAAGAACATCCTTTTGGGTCTGTAACCTTAAATTTCTTGAAGACAAACCAAAAAATGATATGTTGTACCAATGGGAATACTCTCTGTTAAAACTGAATTAAGAATGAATGATTTTATAATTAATAGGTTAAAGATTATGACAGATAAGTTGTAACTATGTGAAAGGCAGCATTAGGAAACCCCAAATCTCAGAAGTAGAATTACTCTTAAGTGCACAGTTGTTATTCACTCTGACATGGATTAACATCAGCATGAGGAAAATATTTCTAAACTCTATTGTTGCATTAAATTAATTTAATCTATTTCATAACTATCTACAACAGATGTGAATAATTGATTGAAGATGTTATATGCTGTCATTACATGGAATATTTATGGAACTCAGATGCTTGATCAAGCATTGATATAATTTCTTCCTTGCACAAGTTTTGGTTTTAGATTTAGAAATACATTTATTAAGAACTTTTACCAGAATACAGACAGTGGAGAGTGGTGCCCAGTGCCACAACCAGAGGCCATGGGCACAAAATGAAACATGAGAGGTTCCCTTTAAAAATCAGGAAACACTTTTTACTGTGAAGGGTGACTGAG
>VZUA01046231.1:11974-27745 GCA_013401035.1 Horornis vulcanius
ATTTTCCCCAGAAATTTGTACCAGTTTCTGTGCTTTTCTGAAACACTTCTTGATTTTATTTATTTATTTTTAATTTAAGAATTTGCAGTGGTGTTACCAGAAAATATAAGTGCTTAGCCTGAAGGGTTCATCTGCAATGGCACAGAGGCTGTATCTTGCCATGCACATTTATATTTCATTCAGTCTTGGAACTCTCTGTTAAAGAAAATCTCAGAAGTCCACTTCTTGTAACCTTTGATATTTCTTTATTTGTCCTTTTTGTGATCTGAAGAAAATTCCCATTCCATTTTCCAGGATAACTGTCAGTGTACTGCTGACCTTACAGGAGGTTGCATCTTTCTTTTTGTTGTTATTCCTTGTTGGTGACTATGAAGTGTATTGTCAGCCAGCTGCTGCTAAGGAAATTCCTAATTATAAGTCAGCATTTGCTATCTATGCTGGCTGACATCGAAGTTGAAAGAGGTTTTTTTTTCTTCACTTCCTAGATTTCAGGTTTTTTTTTCTAAATTGCTCAAGATCTGTGAGCTGAATTCAGTTAGAGACTCCTTTGAAAAAGCATCTCTGTTTCTGTAATAAAAATCTGTAGTATATGGGAGACTGTTTCTGTAAATCTCAAATTCATTAAAAAATAACCATTTTAAGATTAGCTCAATTTTGTGTGTTTAGTTTGTCATTCTTTTAGTTTACATTATGTGATTTCATTCCTAATGCAGGTAACTCTTCCATCACATTGAATGAAGCATTTTCCTAGGCTAGCAGACCTTTCAGTTGGCAGGAAAGGTGCTGTTTAAATTTGTGCTGAGCCATTCACTTTCTGGAATGTTCTTTAATGGGGCTGCAAGGTGCTTTTGCAAAGCAGTACAACACTCTTAAGTGGTGTTTGAAGTCAAACCTATCTTCAGATAGTTTGTATCATGCGTCATTGTGTAAAGCTGGAACTTGTAGCAAAAGGAAATCTGGACTAGCTGAAAGGAAAAGATGCCTTGGATTTCAATACATTTGCTAAATAAAACATCTTATTTATAAACTGTTAAATTTCTTTAAATTTAGGCCAGGACTTTCTAGTTTTGGTTCAGTTACAGTAGTATTTTTTAATCTCCCAGTATTAGTGGGAATCCTCTCAACTCTGATTCCCTGGGACATTTAGATGTAGAATATACACAGGAACCCTATCTCTGGTACAAAACAAAACAATGCAGTTTGCCAGAGATCCAGCAGTCAATGCCCAGTTATGTGATTATACAGATAAGGGTATCCTTTCACATAAAACTTACCATTTGTTTTGAGTTTTTTTACTGAAAAATAGGATGGAGAGAAGGCCTCTTGTGTTGCACAGTTGGGAACATGGCTTGATGGCTGCCGTATTGGCAGATCTTGTATAAATTAGTATCTCTCTGGTTTATTTTCTCTGTTCACTTACTACTTATGGAAAGACAATTTTAAAAATTACAGAATCATAGTATTATTTAGGATAAGAAGCACATTTAAGGTCATTGAGTCAGACTTTTAACCCAGTGCTGCCATGTCCACCACTAAACCATGTTCCTAAGGGCCACTTCTGTACATCTTTTAAATATCTCCAGGGGATACCTTGTCTTGCTGGCCACACTATTGCTGATACGGATGCGTAAGAGAATGACAGTGTAAATAACACTTAGCAGTGAGTCCCTGTTGCATTTTGGATTTGATTTCCAGACAGGCAGCTGTTTAAAAACGTTACCAACTACTTCTGTCTTACATATTGTATTAGTAGAAATTATTTATAAATGTCATGCTAAATTCATACTTGATGATAAAATACAAAATAATAATGACAGTATGACCTTTCTGAGGAAAAACTTCAGTGACTAAACTGGGGCTGTCACTGTACCCTCTTATCTGTACATCAACCGTGATTAACAACCTTTTGAAAAATGTACTTGTTAGGATGTATTTTAATATGTTTCTGCTTAGAAACTCTTATTCAGTGTTTCAAGTGCCCCTGATGAGCTAGTTGACCAGTTCAGTTTGAAATTAGTGGGTGTGGTTTGCTGGAATTCCTCAGGCCAAGCAGAATAATGATTATGGTTCAAGTTTTTATTTTACTTAGGCAAAAAGAATCTCTGCAGAAAATATTTAAGGTTAAATTTAGGAATTGTGTATTATTGTGGTGGTTTGACCCTGACTGAATGCCAGGTGCTCACCAAAGCTGCTCCCTCCACAACTGGGCAGAGGAGAGAAAATAAATACAACAGAAGACTCATGAGTTAAGGACAGGGAGAGATCACTCACCTGTTACCACCGCGGGTACAACAGACTAGACTTGGGGATGTTAATTGAAATTATTGCCAAGCAAAATCAAAGCAGGATAATGAGATGTAAAACAAACCTTAAAAACACCTTTCCTTCACCCCTTCTCCCTCCTTCCTAGCTCTGCCTCCTGCCCCCCGGCAGTGCAAAGAGGCAAGGACTGGGATTTACAGTCAGTTAATCACGCATTCTTCCCACTGCTGCTCAGGGAGAGGATTCCTTCCTTGGCTCCAGTGTGGGGTCCCTCCTACAGGACATAGTTCTCCATGAACTTCTCCATCATGAGTCCTTCCTATGGGCTACAGTTCTTCATGAACTGCTCCAAGGTGGGTCACTGTTCTTGGGATGCAGTCCTGCAGGCACAGCATGCTCCAGCATAGGTTCCCCACAGGGTGACAAGTCCTAGCAGGAAACCTGCTTCAGTGTGGGTTTTTCTCTCCCTGCAGGCCCCTGCCGGGACCCTGCTCCAGCACAGGCCTCCCGTGGGTTCCCATGGCTCCCAGGCATCCACCTGCTCCAGCGTGGGCTCCTCCATGGGCTGCAGGAGCACAGCTGGCTCACCGTGGGCTGCACCAGGGGCTGCAGGGGAATCTCTGCTCCAGTATCCTGGATCTGGGTGTCTGCAGGGCTGTTCCTCTTCCATGTTCTCACCCCGCTCTTCTCTGCACAGTAACTTTTTTCTTTCTTAAATGTGTTACCACAGAGATACTGCTTCCACTCCTGACTGACTCAGCGTTGGCCAGTGGAGGGTCTGAGTAGGAGCCAGCTGGTGTTGGCTCTATAGAAAATGGAGAAAGCTTCTGGCACCTTCTCACAGAAGCCACCCTGCAGCCCTCCCCCTCCCCCCTTCCAAAACCTTGCCAGGCAAACCCAATACAATTATGTAAAAGTGCATGTGATATATCTGATACAGTAAATTACAGAAAAAACTCCTTTATCATTTCAATTTACTCTCAATTATATGACTGATCATAGCAAATAATAAATATTTTATAATAGCACCTTTCCAGATTAAAATGCTACAAGTTAAATATTGCATCTTTAAAGTAATAAAGTGAGAAATAACAGGCTGCTGAAACACTGAGTAGATGCTGTATTTCTAATTCATAAAAGGCTACACTCTGAATTTCACTTTCAGTAATGACAACATATTTTTCATAGATGAATGACGTATTGAAAAGGGAAAGTCAAATGCTGCCTAATGACAAGAAAATTTAAGTGAATCTAAAAGAGTGAGATAGACTTTAGATAAATTTATAAATGTTTGTTCAAATACTTAATTGGAATGCCTTCCACTAAAGAGGTGGTGAGGGATTGCAAAGCTGCATGACTTACTTGTATCCCAAATTTATAGTTGATAAGATTATTGATTATTTTATTTCTTGACAAACTTTGTCATTTACCTAAAACGCTGCCTATTAGATTTTTTCTGAGAATGTTTCTTGGTTTGTTGTTGGATATTCATAATGGGAAGTGTAGAATATTCATGTATATGTTTTCCCTAGTAGTAAGTCAAAGTTTTTCAAATTTTCTTACATTTTTTTCAAAATATTAATTTTGAGCTAATGACTTCTGAAATTTGCTTTAACTTGAGCTTACCAAGTTGCTTTGATGCTTCAGTTGACAGCTGAGTGGTTCTCTTGCTGGAATTCCAAAGGCCTGAAAAGGACTACTGTGGTGACTTAAACCCTAAATATATATATTGCTTGCTAAGCAGGAGCTGGTAAGCAGATTGGAAGGAGTGCTTATATGAAGGTGGAGAGAAATTACGTGAGTTGCATAAGAATCACAGCAAACAGCCGTGGCCAGAAAGAATGCAAATTAGATCTTTCCTGTGGCTCTAGAGGACAACAGGATAGTTTTAACAAGGAAAGAGCAATATTTTGAGTGTCCTTTTAAGCTTTGTAGCAGGATAGATTTTGTTGTATAACTGGGAGGATAAGTCTGTATCCTGACTCTTACCAGTAGCTGAAACCTGGTAGATTTCATAGCTTGGCAGCTTCCAATCCATACAGGATCAGCTCAGGTCAGCTAATGCTGGTTTGCAATATATATTTATGTCTGCAAGCTGTGCTGCATTAGGGAGAGAGGTGACAAGTGTTACCTTTAGTGATGTGAAACTTTTCTGGAACTTTCTAATACATACAGTTCAATAATGGACATATAAATTCAACTTCTATCTGTAGAAAATAAGTGCTGTATATTTTTGACATTTATATCATGGATTGGTTTGGGCTGGCACGCTGTTATTGGATTAATGAGTAGTGAAGAGCAAGTGAAACATCTCTTGAGGAAAGCTGATTCCCTTAATACAGTAAATGTTCTAAAAAATAAAATATGAAAATCCTTATTTTGAATGTCACATATAGGATATAGTGGTCAGGAATTTGTTAAAGCAATGAAAAATACCAACAATTACAACATTACCATTTTAATATAATTTATATTAAATTGGATATTTATATAATACTTGTATATTTTAAGTAGAAATATAATTTTGGAGAAGAAGAAACAAACCCTCACTTAAAATACATTAAATGCATCAGCAAAAAGGCAAAAGCCTTGCTGACATCTGCAGCTGGTAAATCATTTGTGTTTAACAGTTCTGAAGTAAATACAGAATGTTTCTTATAGTTTCTTGAGGATCTGCCTTGGGTTTGAAGGATTAAGAATTGCTTGTCACAGTAAAAGACCAGGGTTTTATAAAGCTGTGAGTGTGTAGTAGGAATCAGGATAAAAATCACACCCACAATTAGGCATATGAGACTAAGCTAGCAACAGCAGTAGTCATTACTTACAGACACTTCTTGAAGTTGTAAAAATTAACTGATGATGCAGCTCCTGGAAGTGTTAGGGATGAATGAAGCATTTGTCCTGAATTCACTGGCGCTGCATTTTAAACTGGGTATCAGATGTTCATTTCTTTTTTTCTGTTTAAAGTAAGCAAGTGCCCATTCTGTGAGATAGGCAAATACGGAGGGCTTCCAAACCTTTAGCTATAAACAGATTTTTCTTTATCCCTGCCAAGATGTTTTCTTCTGCCTCCTGCTTTTTTCTGTCTGTAATTACTGCAGTGCTCTAAAGCTGTGTGATTACTACCTTACTATTAGGAGGCAGTGCAAAGTGCAAAGAATGCAAATATTTATCACTTACAAATCACAAGGTTTGCATCTCAACTGCATTAGACAGAAAACTAGTCATTTAAGCACTAGTTTCTACGGCCTTTTCAGTTGCTTTTTAAATGTTTTGCATGCTGTCATTCCATGCTGTATGATTCCTGAAGCATAATAATGTCTTTGTAACTTAAAAGTTTTGTATGTGTGCATGTAGAACTAGATTTTTGTGCGTTAATATGCATGATAGTTGGAAATACTATTATGTATTGAGCCAGCAATCACATTACTGAGGTTTTTTTCTAGTTCAGACACTGTTTGCTTTGGCTAATGAGGCGGATGCACCTACTAAAAGAAAAATTGTAGCAAACTCATTCTGAATTTATAGATTGCTTGTGCCTTGTGAAAAAAAAAGAAGGCAAAACACTTCTCTTTGAGTTTTCCAGTGCTCAGAGTGGCACAGTGCACAGCTTTCAGACTTAATGGGCATTTTCCATTAAAATTAATGCTTTAGAAATATTTAAATCACTACTGTATGATAACTTAGTGGTTGTAATATAGGTTTTACTGGTTTCTTGTTTCAGTGTGTTTTACAGGAACAAACCTCTGCATTTTCTAGATTCCTTTCAGTGATTTAGAGAGACTTCTGATGCATTCTTTCTCCTAACTAGATTTCCTTTTAGCTCACACACACACACAAGCACACACACTGCCCCCAGCCTTTCCATAACCTACTCCTGATTTATCGTAGCTCCTTCAGGAGTTAATCAAGTTCCTCTGTGAAATAAATAAACTAAGTGGTACAAACTGCATGACAGGGATGCAAGATTGTGTTCCCACTTTCCTGAGAGTTCTTGAGTGCAGCTGAAGCTAAACTTGCCTTTTTGGCAGCTACAGAGGATGGGTTTTGCCAATACTCTGTCTAGTAAGTTGGCTCAGTTGCTTGCCAGTGTGTAGCCAGCAAAATTCAGATGGCAGGTAGCTGTGTTACTAGTTGTGCAGTGTGTGGAGTTTCCTTAAAGCAAGTGATCCATTAAATGTAAAACAGAGCGACCCATATTTCACAGTAAGTCACACAATAGTATGAAATTATATGGGATTGCTGTTGCCTTTCCTTTGGTATTTTTTTTTCTCAAATGCTTGAAGAGATTTCTGAAATTTTGCTGATGTGCGTGAGCACTTAAATGTAACCTGGTTCAGTATCAAAACTTTTCAAATATCATTTCCAAGGGGAGAAGAAACATAACTGCATGTGTTTTCTTTCTACAGGGATGAATTGTAAAAGCTACATCATCTTGACCCAAACATAGTGTTACAGTGGACTGCTCATCTCCAGTTCTAAAAGCTTTTTGAAAACCAACAGCATTGCAGCTTGTTTTGGACTTCGTTATACTGTTGTTATCAGCATGGAAAAGCGTGGTGTTTGTTTTATTTTTTTAGATGCTCAAGGCAAATCTGATAAAGAAATGGTGGAAAGTTTTATGTGGGCACTGTTTTATTTAACATGCCTTTATTTCACTTTCATCTGTTCAAAGTGAATTTCTGCAAAACTGCAGATAAAGACCTATAGCTTGTGAACTCTGATTTTGATGGGGGAACTTGAACACTCACTTCTCTCGGCTCCTGTGTCCCTTGGTAAAATTGCTTCTGTGCACCTTATGACACTACGTAGGTAATACCAGGTTTTCTGTGTTCCAACGTCTGCTAGATGCTACTAAAAGGAGATGAACTTCCTTTCTAAGCTTTTGACATGGTGTCATAGACTAGCATGTAGTAGATACAATCAGCTGCTTTTTTACCTTAAAACCAGGCATTTGTATATATTAAATTTCAAGACATCAGAGGTAGGTGGCTGCTCTTATCAAACATTGCTGTTCAAGCTGGACATAGACATGGTTTTCCCTTTCCTTCTAAAATTGATTAATGTAATCTTGAAATTCTGTTGCGGTTTATAGCTCAGTGCTGGTGTGATACACGTGGATCTAACTCCATAAATGTGAGATGAGGTGTGTTCCGATCACTGAACAATTTACGGAATGCTGCTTTGTCAAATAAAAGCAAAAGGGGGATTTTGTGCTTGTGTGATTAGGATGGGTAGGTAGTCTGAGATATGGATTGCTAGGTTCTTTATTAAAAACCAAAACCCCCTTTGGTTCTAAAAGAAAGTTGTTTTTGGCAAAGCCATTTGCTGTATTAGCATTCTTATTTTTATAAATGTGGTCACCCAGGAAATATTCTGGCTTTTTAGAAAGTGAATTCTAAATTTTTGTAAAAGGAACCCATCATGCATGCAGAAAGAATCCTGGACTCTTAAGTACAGATAGATGCACTTGTTCAGTTTTCACATAGAAGAATAGTTGGAAGGCTATAAACCTTTTCTTCTTGCCCTAAGTTTTCTGTTTTGGTACTATAAAATGTCAACAGCAAATATCGAAGCAGGACAGTAATGTGGGCTGCTTTGGGAAAGGGGGAAAGTGTGTCTTCAGTCATCCTGCTCATATTTGAGCAACCAGGAATTAAAATAAACAGTGTATTATCTTTTTTGTTTTTCTTATGATAGGAAGGATTATAGAATAAAACAACCCATAGTCATCACTGTAAAAAAAAACAAAACAACTTCTTACGGTGGAAGAGCAATAATTTTGTGATAGGATTAATCCCTGGAAGTATAAAGGTTAAAATTCAAAGGCCTCTGAATATGGGAAAGAAACTTTTTAAATTACCTGCCTTTTGAAGGCCAGCCCCATTTTGTCCCTCTGTAAAAGATACTATATGACTTAATTTATTTAGATATTTGGAAGTTAATGTACCACCTCCTGATCTGACTGCAGCCTGGGAGCACATGCACAAGATTAATCTTCTAAAGAAATTAATATAGCTCGTATTCTAGAAAATACAATCCAGAGAAATCCACTTGCGTCTGACAAATCTGTACTAACCCACAACCAACTGTGACTCTAGTTCTTGGTGTTGAAGTGAAATATCTTAACTGATGCATGCTAATGTTCAACCTTTTGGTCGCTGTATCTTTCAGTTTGAGTTCAGCTTTATTTACATCTTCTCACTAATTTAATACTTTAAATGAAAGATATGAGCTCAACTGTATCCAAATTCCTGTCTCTGGACACAGTGTAATAAGCTAGCCTGACTTGGAAGTGGTGTTAAAGCTAAGACCCGATGACAGCTTCCTGGGGGAGAACCACTTCAGGAGGTGTAAGGCTTCAGGGACCAAGGCTGGTGAGAATAGTGCACCCATTCCACTGAAGGGGTCAATGATAGTCAAGGTACTCGGACAGAAAGGAGTATCCAGGAGTAGCACTTAGGAGTCGAAAATGGAAACTCCTCCATGATGGAGCAATGGTTCTGAAGTAAAAACTTGGAGACAAGGACAAGTTGAAATGCAGAAGACTTGAAGAGCTTGAATAAATGCTGTGTGAACTGTCTGAATTGCTACTTTGCCAAATAAAACAAATTGAGAGGAAGCTATATCTAGGTGTCTGTCTGATTTTGTCGTTGGTTTTGTTTTTTAACTTCAACAGGATTTTACATATCCAAAAGAAAACATGTATAAAAATACTGATTTGCTAAGTGACAGAACTGTGTGTTCGTTTTCACTCAATTAATGTATTTCAGCAGTTACAAAACCTGTTAATACTACATGGAATATAAGTGGGGTTTTTGGTGGCTGTTTGGAATTTCTCTTCGTTCACATCTGTGTGTTTTGCTGAACAGGCTTTGTGCACAGTTCTGTCTGCTATCCATAGTTGAATCCAGCCACCTCAGAGAACATGATTTGCCACTTGCAAGAATTAAAGTTTTATCTCTCTGTAAGAGGTGCAGTCATGTTGCACTGGGCTGTTACTGTCACCTCTAAGCCAGAACTTGGGAGAATGGATTGGTTGAACTTTGAGTTGCTTATCTGGTTGTTTCTGGGATCCAGACAGTAGAAGACATGGAAAGCCAACACTTGTATCTTGAAAACCCACCAAGAGTTGTGGGTTCTCCACAGAGGAGTTTGATGTGCTGTATGGATGCTTTCTGTTTATGTAGCAGGAATGACTGTGTACTTTTTCCGTTCAGACTGGTCAGCTGGCTTGAGGCCACAGAGCCCGTAACATGACTTTTTCTGGAGGGAAATCAGCACACAGCATGTGTGCACCAGCTCTGCTGATGAAGCCACCTGGATGATTCCTGAAATGTTTGGTAGTCATCGAGTTTGAAACGGGCAATAATGCTTGGAGCTTGGGGGGCTCTGCGTGGTAGGCTCTGGAGCTTCCAGCTGGCAGCAGTTCTCTCCACATGTGCAGTGTTTTTGTGACAGGGTGACAGTCTCCAGGATTTTTATAGTGTGGAGGGACTGTGGAATTAATACATCAGCACAAAGAGGTAAAGTAAAATACTCAGAGGAAAATTCTGAACTAGTACTCTTCTTCCTGCGAGGAAGAAGGGTGTTATCTCATTCTTACAGTAGCAGTGTTTTCTTCCTTCTGCTCATTAATGTGCCCTAGGTTGTGCTGCTTTTGATTTAAATGCAGTTCACAGAAGGAGGACATGAGAGAATTCCTTCTGAACTTTGACATGATACAAAGGATGAGTAACACAAACCATGCTAATGATTTGTAACGTTGGTTCTATTTAGCTGATTTTAAGCGTATTATTAGGAAGCAGTTCAAAAGATGAATAGTTACCTTTATGGAAACTTGATCCCTGTCCCAAGCAGTGTGGAAGAGGCATTCTGCTGAAGTGAATGAGGGGTGGTCCTGGTTCAGAACAAAGGCAGATGATGAGGTCACACAAGCACAAAAAAAAATAAAAAATCNAAATGTTGCCACAGAGATGGCCCAGGGAGATGCAGGAGATGATGAGCTCTGAAATTGGTCTTTTGCATTTCAGGATGTTCAGACTTCCAGGAAGGGCAAATTAGAGTTATATTGTGGTATACAATAGATAGCTTCAAGCATGGGGTTTAAAGTTGGTTTTGTGGGTTCATACATTTTGTCTTGTGTCTATTTGAGTTTTGTCCATCTGCTTTTAACTGTGAAAGGTTGTGAACTGCAGACCAGTTGTAAGTGCACAGACACTCTTAATCTATCATAACCCCACTTTGCCTTTACTGTAAATAACACATGCTTGTGTGCTCAGACCCCCCAGCTGGCAATGTTTGGGGTTCCATGCCTCAATCAGGTCTGAGGAAATAAGCATGGACTAAAACTTGGCCTTATGCTGGCAGAGGTGATGTAAACTTCCCTCTGCCTGGCCTATTTACCTCCCACACTTCATCCTTGACATACATGGCTACTTTCTGTTCCAGGTACACAGCACAAATTCATAATGCAGCTGATGCACTCTGAACTTTCCTATGAAAGGCTGTTACTGTTCTCTCATGCTTTTGGCAGGGTGTTAATGAGATGCTCAGCAGGACGTGCTTGGGAACTAAAATCATATTTCTTTAAATTATGAATTGAGTGGACATAGCTATTGCTGAAATATGTATGAAGGAGATCCAGCTGCCCATTGAGAATTGCCTGAAAGCTTCAGGAAGGAGAAATGAAAATAACTCAACTTTGTGTCTCATCATACCAAATTTAGAACTTGAGACAATCCTGTGCCTTTTAACAAAACATTTTAGCAACAACAGACTATTTTCATAAAGACTGTTGATGGAGTTAACTCTGAGATCTCACTTTGACTTTCTGAGGTTTCTTTGTAGTCCAGCCATTTTCATCATATGCTTCTGAGCAACTGATCTGGTAGATGGTCTTGAAAACATTCCCTAATGCTTCTGAGAAGCTGAAGTCCTTTTTTCAGCCATGTTTGGACTTATGTTTGCATTTTATGTGTTTGTACTATGAACAAGCCATGCTTCTTGTTTATTATGTTCTGCCAAATCCTTTTTCAGCCATAATGGAGAAGTGGCATCTGAGATGAATCAGTAACTTTTATTGCAGGTGCCTTATGGACTAGGAGGACACTCTCAAAGGCCTCTGGTTAGGAAAGTGGGTGACTGTGAGCACCTGCCAAGGCTCTAGAGAAGCTCCTCAGGACAGCCATCTCTTGGGCATGGAATTAGCTATCAGGGATGCTTTCCCTATAGGCCCAATCTTCTACAGGGCTGCCTGTTTTCAAGTCCTTTACAGTCCTGTGCTCATTCAAGTTCCCTGCTCCCTCTATATCTGTGTTGTCCAGTCATTTGGTTTGAGTGTATACATCTTAAAATGCATCTCTTTAATGCATTAGGAGCTGGTAGTTTTAAGAACTATGTTAAAATGTTAAAATGTCTTGCTCTTTAGAACAGAATTCTACATTTCTGTTGGCCAAGGAAGTGGTGACTCAGTCCTTCACTGAACCTTTCTGCTTTGTCTGGTTTCCACCAGCTTGCTCAAAATACACCTTTCATTGTTTTATATTGGTTTATAAGTATCTGTCAGGAGCCTTATAATGGCAAAAATTAAAATTTTTATTTAAAAAAAAACACAAACTTGTATTTGTGTATTTAAAAACTTGTTTCTGAAGTGTGATGATCCAGTTGTTCTAGATTTCTCTTTCTTTGTGTTTCAGTGCTCCAGTGCAGAGTGCAGCTCACTTTTTCAGTTGTTTTAAGTAACTATTACTTGAAAAATATAGAGCAGAGTTACTTTTACACATTTTTCCCCCTTTAAATATTCCTTATTTACGGCATGTTTCACTGTCACTCAGCTCAGACTGATTGTGCCATGGGCTCTTTTTCATATATAATTACTCTGTGTTTATTGACTCTGTCTGGTCTTTATGCCCATCCACACTCTCTGAATCTTCTCTAGCTTTTCCCTTTACTCTTACTCTTTTAGCTTTCGACGTTATAAACTGAAAAATCCCAATTCCTGATGCACAGGAAAACAGCCAGCACAGACCTCAGTGATGCATGACTGTGGATTCTGTTAGGGCTTACTTGAAAGGCTCTCCCTTTGTTTTGGGGTGGCATGTTTGTGTTGCTATTGGTTCCTGTCTCTGACTGGCTCTGTGCAGTTTGGGATTGAAACTCTTATGCTTTATCTGGGATTTGAAAAGCAAATGGAGCATCACACTGACCTATTTCAGCCTTTTTGTTTTGCAAATGTGCTCTTGGAACTGCCTCGCTATTATCCTACAGTGCTATGGAATGATTACAGCGAGATGTTTAGGCTAGGATCCCCTGCAAAAGTGGGCAGCAAGCAGCCCATATTATGGAAAAAAACCCCTTACTTCTAAATATGGATCAAATCTAGGTAGGTATTGTAATGTTTGCTACTCTGAAGTAATTTATATCCTTAAGCTCTCTGAAGGGCAAAACAGTTTTAAAAAAATCTAAGTGAAATAAGAATCTTGATCAACATTAAAATACACCGATAAAATAAATTTTAAGGACCTCTCCTAATACACAGAAGAGCAACATCCACAGGGCTGTGCAGTCAGGGTAGTCAATATTCTCTGCTTACCTAAAGTGCTGGTAAGGATAGGTGGACTGAGCATATTCACAGATATGTCAATAGACAAATGTCAGTGTTTACAACAGGAAAAACAGATCTGACAGACTTCAAATAATGACGACTTTCACACAGAGTGTCTCATTTCTGCTACAGGATAAACACTCGTCAGTCCCTTTTGACTCAGAATGTTCTGAGATCTGTGACATTGTTAAAATCCCCAGCTCTGGGGTCTGCTTGAGAGGCCATGAATGCAGTTTTAGCAAGGCAGCCATGAAGATAGGCTAGAAGTACTGCCTGCTCTGAGCACTCCTTTGAATCAGAGAGCCCCAGTCTTGGGAGTGGCTGGGAAGGGGCTACAGAAGTGGTGTCAGCAAGAGGCAGTGGCTGGGAGCTGCCTGGGGAGAAGGGGAAAAGGATCCTGAGCATATTGACAGTATTTTCTGCTACTCCCAGGTGTACTCTAGCTCAGTAGTTCAGTATGACTTATTTAAAATCAAATAACATGAAAGCTATTAAATGCAAACACCTGGTATTGAGACCAGTTGGGTGCGTTATTGCAGGAGCTGCCAAGCCAATCTGTTACTTTGCTAACTCCGTCTTGCTCTCCATCCAGCTGACAATGCCCCCAGGCTTTCTGGTAAGGTGAAAACTATTTTATTTCACTCCAGCCGTGGAGTTTGCTGTCACCTGGGAAGTAACAGGCCTCAAGCTGGTGGCCCACAGGGCAGCAGCTGTCACCATCTCCCCTCGCAGAAAGAAGAGTCCCTGGGAAGACTGTGGCAAGTCTAACACAGCATTAGCTGGACCCCTGTACCATGCTTGCTGTCTGCCACACTCTGCTTGGAGGGGTTCATTCTCAGCTGTCATATGCAAAATCCATGAAGGTTTATTCCACTAGCAGCAGCACAGAAACAAAGCCTGCTCCTGGGTAAAGGGACTGGAAAGCTGAGCTCTTGCACCACGGCTGTACTGGCTGGCTTGTGCTTTGTGCCACTTCTTGCTGTTGTCCTGCCGGGCAGAGCAAAACCAAAGCTTTTGTTCTGCTGCTGGCTGTGTGCCAGAGTAATGGGTTTTGGTAATAGGAGCACAGTGGGCACAGAGAGAAAAGACCACTTTTCTTGCTGCTTTGGTAAGGTGTGGTGAAGGACATTTAGGCATTTTATTACCAACACAAATTTCAATGATGGGAAATAAAATCCCAACCAAATGGGCAGTGGGTCTGCCCTAGAAGGCTGTATTTAAAATGTGGTCTTTTGGGTCTTGCACTATTTGCCAAGTCTGCTGGGGGCTGGGATGGAAGAGAGGCCATACTCCCAAACTGGAAATGGGCAGCACCAGCAGATGCTCTCCTGGACCCACTGTAACACTGAAGTACAAACAACCAACCAGATTCCCTGAGTGCTTGGCACAGCCAGCTCTACAACTGCTGTCCTGCTGTTATGGGTTAACACAGTTTGGTTTTTTCTTGTTGAAGAAAATATGAACTACCGCCCTGTAAGGACCTTTTGGATTCCTTTGAAGAAGGACAGCCTATCAGAAGCCAGTTCTTGGCTATTGGCATGTAGTTTGACCACTAAGAAAACTGTACGCGATTTTTGGGAAATACACTATATAAAGCTCCGGATGGGTTGGCGCCGTCCCCTTTCTCTCGGGGTGAGCACCCGGTAGCCCCGTGTGGCCGCGGCCGCACGGGCCGGGCTGGCCCAGGCCCCGCTGCCCCTAGGCGGCCCTGGCCGGGCCTTCGGGCGCCGCTGTCCCTGCGAGGGAGCGACCCAGCCATGCTTGGGCTCGATCACAGTGGAGGAGGGGAGGAAAAGCCCCGACAGCTGCCCGTTCCGCCTGCCGGGCCTTGGGGGATGTCCCCCCTCCCCGCCTTCCTTCCTCAGGGAGCAGCTCTGAGCGGCCCACACCATGAGACCGAGGGGTGGTTTGAAAGTTTTGCAGCTCCCGCCAGCAGAGCCCAGTGTCTGCCGCAGACCTCTTTAACTCTTTCCTGCCAGCAGATGGAACCTTCAGAGCCCATGCCTTTTCCCGGAGTGAAGACAAGACAAAGTGATTGAACCATAAAAAGACANGGGTAGGATTTCACAGTCTGCAGAGCCTCTCTTCTGGCCGCTGCAGATGTTGGCATTGGAAGCCACCAGAGGACTGCTCCTCATGTGACCATATCTCTGTAACTCAGAAAGACTCCTTTCCTAAAGGAACTGAACAAAAGATTATTCTTGAATAGTAAAACTGACTGAAATCACAGGTTTTGTTTTCTTTATGTTGTGTGTAGAAAAGTGACTACTAGCAGGGGGAGAGAATGATGTCTTTGAAGATTTCATTTGTTGTTTTATGTGTTTTCTTATTTTCTTCTTAATTTGTGTGAATAAACTATCTTCAGTTATATTTTAAGGTAAGCCTGTTTTGCTTTCCGAGTTCTCCTAGTCATATATAAAACTGCAAACACCTTAACACCTGCTCAGCTCAAGCACTGCTCGAGAGACAGCTCACACAGATGCCTTGTCCTTCTCTGTCTCCCTGAAACAAGTATCTCAACACTGGAATACACATTCCAGCTTCTTATAAGGCTATTTCACAGAAAGGAGAAATGTACTTCTGTTTGCTCTCATGACGCAGTCTTGTAGCACAAAATTGAGCTGGCAATGGAAACGAAAGACAATGCAATAAATATAAGAATAGAATCGGTTTATTAGAGCTATTTTACATAAAGTAATCAAGAACAAATTACTTGGAGAACTATTTGTATACCATGGCAATATTCTCGCTGACTCAAAGTTACTGAAGTACAAAAAGACGACATACAAAACGATGCATGCCTCATTTGACTCTGGTTTTATTGAGACCCATGAGGAATGTGACATCCTTGGACAGCCAAACAAGACAGACAGCACAGTGTGTGTGTATATATATGTGTATAT
>VZUA01046242.1:6070-18266 GCA_013401035.1 Horornis vulcanius
GAATTAAAGAGGTTTGAGCTGAGATTAATGATTGAACAGGAATATTTGTTGAGAACGGCAAACTTTAATATGAGTAGATGAGTTTTCCCCTAAAAAGAAAGATTAACTTGCTCAAGGGTACTTAATTATGACTGACTTTTGAGGTAAGTAGAATACTTTATCTGGGAAAAAAATTTTAAGATAGCTGCCTGTACCACTTCATTCTTTTTTGTATTAAAGTTTTATTGAGAGGGAGGCTGGTCTGTAAAAGATCTGATCTCATTCTAATGCACTTTTTGTCTATTATCAGCACCAGTTATGATTGTTACTACCACATTTTCCAGTCAGGGCTCCCCTGCTCTCCTTGGCCTCTCTCTGCCCTCTGTTTGACATCTTGTGGTTGGCATTTAAGGGCCCAAGAAAAACACACAGTGCAGCCAATATTTTGCTTGCAATTTTAGTTTCATAGTTTGATGGAGCATAGTAAATAGAAGGACAAACTGTTACTATTTTATGTGGTCTTGATCTTAAGAGAAAGGGATTTCCATGGCTAACTGTCTTTGAGATGTGCCACACAGGTGGAAATGCCCAACGCCAGCTCTGGTGGCTGTAAAACCCTGCAGTAGTGGCTGGCTCATCACAGTCTCTGGCTGGCCTCACATCTCAAGAAAAAATAAATCTGCCACAAATCCATGCAAAGGAGGAGCAGCTGTTCTGTTCATAGTTCATGCAAATTCAAGTCACATTCAGGGACGTAGTGGGAGAGCTGCCCCGTGCTTTAGAGCAGAAACTGATTGTGGAGAGCTTCTTCTGATGCCTCTCACTGCTAAGTCCCACCTGGACACAGCTGTGACACTCTGGGAGCTCCAGCTGTGTAAGGACAGGCTGCAGGAGATGGCTCCCCCTGAGTAATGCAGTCCTTCAGTGCTTTAGTTATGTCCTGTGGCCTCATCTCCATGTGGGTATGGATGTCACTAGAATTAGACATGTGAATTGTTGAATTCAGCTGGTAAAGTTGCACAAGTTTCTTTATATGCATAGCAAGGTGCATGACTGAGATCTGCATTCCAAGGACCACTGCTGTGTGCTCATGGAGCTCATGGAGCTCTTAGAGCCCCAGGGGAGAAAGGTTCTGTGGTCACCCAGCAGTCTCCAAAGAGCAGCTTTGCTACTGCTGACCTGCTGCAGCTTCCCAAGAATAATGTGTGACTCACTGATTTCCTCCTGAGTTCCTCAGTAGCCCTTCTGCATTGATTCTCTTGCTTTCTGATCCTTGCTGTTGAAGTACAATTTCTTTTATGTAGTAAATAACATTTCAGGATTGATTAAATCACAACATGAATCAATGGAAATGCTGAGCTATACACACGGCTCTTCACATCTGTAAGTCTGTGGAGATGAATAACAAGTTCTGTAGTGACAGCCTTAAAGTGGGTTTGCAGTTTTGCTGGGAGCTGAACTCACTGGTTTTTGTTTTAATGTAGGCAACTTAAGTGGAATAAAATGCTGGTTAATCAGTTTGAAATGAAATTGTGGCATGGGCAGAATGAGCATGGTTATTTCTAGATAGCTTAAAGAATGGAGTATGATTTCAAAGGTCATGTGTAATTATACTTTTATTCATGAGGCCTGTGTTTTATATTATAACAAATATAATTCAAGTGTTGTATTAATCGTACAGAATTCTGAATCAGAACATAAAATTTTGCAGCGCTATAATGAAGAAAAATGAAAGGGATAAGGAGTAGCAGCTATGTAGCTACCGAAGGAGTTAATTTTAACGTGTGTTTTAGCCCATTAAGCACTACAAAGCAAGAAGTGCTGCTTTGCCAGCACAAACCAAAGGAAGGCAGTTAAGTACCACTCCCTTCCCCAGGCAGCATTGCTGGGAATACCGGAGAGCTCCGGCTGTAGTTCCGGCAGTAGCTTGCACAAGAAGTGTCCAAGAATATAATAAATCACTGATGCAGCTTGTCATTTAGCACGGAAAATCTTTTGTATTCTGCATGTGGACATGAATTTTTCTGTATGCAAATGTTGTTATCCTTTCAGGTTGGACTAAGTTTTACAAAGTTATAAAGCCAAGAGAGCTGAGGTGGTTTTTTCTGTGTGTCAGGACTCTCCAGAGGCTGGGATCTGCAGGTCATCCAGGACATGATTGTTCACGCTGTGCTTTGCATTTTTCTTTTTTTTAAGAAGTCTGAAGTGTTTTCCTTGTGTGGTTTCACAACCCCATCTTTTTTTTCCATACAGCAGGAGTCCTATCACTAGATCAAATTTGGAATTCACTGCTTCCAACAATTGTCTAATGGATCCACATGTTTACACAGCATGACACTGGCATCCAGATAGTGTCATGAAAGTCCCCAATCAGTACTACTGTTTCATGCTTCCTCCCTGCTTAAAAAAAAAAGGGGGGAGAAGAAAAACAAAAAAGAAAGAAAAAAGAGGAAAAGCTACAGGCACTTTTTTACTGATACTCAGGGGAGCAGTGAATGGTCCCTCTGTTTCAGCACCAGTACTCTCTCAAAATTTTGGAAAAGACTTTTCCCATCTGCTCTAACTGAAAATGCCAACTCTCAGGTGTTTTTTCAGTACTTATTTTATCAATAAATAGATCTTAAAATCATAGAATCCCATAACTGCCTGGGTTTTAAGAGACCTTAAGGAAAATCTACTTCATCTATCATCAGCCCCACTGCTGTGGACACACCAGACCAGGTTGCTCAGAGCTCCATCACACCTGGCCTTACTTCCAGGGATGAATGCTACAAAACAGGAGACTGGAAAATAACATTTCCAGACACAATCCTTTCTTCCTTTCAGACCCAATCCTTCCTGAGACTCCCTGCTGAATGGAAGCTTTTATCTGTGTAGTGGTGTGCCCCTAACTTGCAGCACCCACAGCATTGCCTGGATGAAGCTCCAACTGCTTGTCCTGCCACTGATGTGAACATTTGCATGGCCTTATGGTGAATCAAATCACCCAAAGGATCTTTCTGAAAACCAGAATACTGAGGGGCAGGCTCAGGAACTTGGCATTTGTGTGGCATGGGACACCATCTGTAATTTACTCACCCCTGTATTTTGCCGGGTGTTTGATTCCTGTTCCCATTGGATGTAAATAAATCAGTAGCAATTTCTTGGCAACAACCTTCCACGGTCATTTGCTCTGAAGAAACTTAGTCCCTGGTAGCATTAAGTGAAGGAAGGGGGGTTTGGCTGGGACACCAGAACCTTTCTTTTTTTTTAATGCTCTCATGGGATCTTTCACTTCCACACAAGCGGCTGCCTGAACTGGCCAAGCGGTCTTGATTTAATGTTGCTTTATGAACATGACTTGTCGCAGCTGCAGGATGTCATAACCTCTATTTCCTTAGCTTAGATTTGAAATCTGCAGCCATATGATTCAGATGAACCACGACTGCCCTTGCTTAATTTAACTTGATGTATTTGTTTTGAAAATACCGTTGTTCGCTCCAAGTTTTAGCTGCTAAACAAATTAAGCTCATCTGCACTGGTAAATGGGGAATATTAACTAGCTTGATTAAAAAACTCCCTAAAAGCTGCAGAGAAAGCTCCAGTAATCTTTAGCTTATCAGTGCCAATGAAAATATTTCATTAGTGTAAACTTCAAAAGTCAAAACTTGTTTTAAATACAAAAATGAGAGATTGTCCCTGAGATGAGTGTAGCTCTGATACAAAAAGAAACCCCAAATTCTTACAAAAATAATTGTATGTTATATAGTATTTCAGGGAAGTACAGTGAGCTCGCTGAAAACTGTTACTGCAGACACGATTCAGAGTACAAGATGATGAACAGAACTGGGTTGGCTTTGCATTCAGAATTTGATTTTACAGGGCTCCTGTTCTTGTGCAGCTTAGAAACAAGGTTTTGCATTTGAAGTAAAGCCAACTGGATTTGTAAAGATACTTATCTTATTCTCTGGCCTCATTCAAATCACCAGAAAATATTAAGGCTGACAAGCCTAACTTGATACACTTCTCAATTAATATTTTTATGTTATAGTACACACAGATTTGCACAAGTGCCAGGTTTGAAGTCACTCAGCTGGTTTCCAAGTGGCAGATGCTGCCTTTACTACCATATGACTGCTCTCCACAATAGTAAATATTAATGTCAGAGTTTAGTATCTTTCTTTGTAACTTGTTGCATTAGAGTAATCTTAATTTAGTCCATTTTAATGAGAGACTAAACTTTTCAGTTCTTGGTTCACACGTACAGTGTGTGTCAGCTCCTCGTAACTCCTTGTTACTTTTGGCATTTTGTCTTCTGTTGAAATTTATGTGCTTATCAGCTGAGCAGGATTTTTTGTTGTTCTGTAAATTATTTTTTTAAGAGTAACTCATCTAGAGTAAGCAGTCAGAATAAAAGCTGTGCCATGTCCTTTCTAAAGATACTTAATTGTGTGCTTTAGATGTGTAAAAGTAAAAAAAGGAAAAAAAAAAAAGAGAAACAGTCTTTGCCAGGGCAAATTTTTAAATACAAAACCCCCCAAACCTTCCCCAGCATTTGCAAACCACCCTTTTATTGAAGAGATTAAGACACAGCAGAACTGAAAAATCACCCAAAAGGTTCTGCCTGTGCACCCAGTCAGTGGAGGTCAGTCTCAATTGCTAATATGTCCTGTGAGATTTGTCTTATTGCTTGTTATATAAATGAAGATTCTCATTTACAGGCTGTAATTTGTAGAATTTTTTTGATTATTAAGTTTATAAATGTCATAACCTAACTACATTCTTATCCTTCACTTTCTACAACTGCATCTTTGTAGTGGTATTTTGTAAATTTTCTTATTTAATTATTCAGAGATGCTCAGAGAGACTAAACATAAAATTTGAGAGCTGGGATGCTTCCCCAAATGTAGTTTAGAGCTGTTGGCCAGTCTGAAATAGAAGCAGCCCCAGCAGCATCTGCTGGAACAGCATCTGCAGGATGCTAAGTTTGACAAATCAACATTTGCATGTGGGTATCATGTGGGTGGATCAGTGTGAGGGCACCCACAGAGTTGCTTCCAATTGTCAGGTGTGTCTTATGGAGTGGAAAAGTGCGGAGGAAATTGTATTCAAATACTGAAAATTACCTTACAATTAACATGCAATTTTACTTGATGGATTTGGGGCAATTCTACTTACTGCCAAACTGCATGGACCGAGTGAGATTTCTTTTCCTTCTCCTGCTTCCTCTCCCTCCCAGGATATTGCAACAAACTGGTTCTGAGTTTAGTGTAAGGCAGTGGAGCCACTCTGGATCTAAATGCTGGTGTTGGTGTCTGGAGGCAGTGCTATGGCCTGGGGACTTGGCTGAATTCCTTAGCAGTGGTTCCACAACCAGCTGGAGCAGTTTCTTCACCACCCTTTTTTAAATTTTTTTTTGACATGGTCATTGAAAATTATTTATGCACCCTAAGATTTAACCCATCCCATATTAGACTGTGCTATATCCCAGCCTTGTAGGCTGACCTGACTTTATTGATATTCACACACACACAGAGCTGACATTTCACACATATCCCTGTCAGAGCTGATGGCTGAAGAACACTTTCTGTAACCTCCTGGCAGCTCTGTGGCACCATGTGTGGCCCTGCAGCTCGCAGGAGGGGAGCAGGAGGGGACGTGCCAGCAGGCTGTGAACGTGACCACCTCCAGACCCTGGGATGCCTGCACTGCCTCCCCTGCTGGTACCTGCCTGATGGCACGTGCTTATCTCTCAGCTAACCTGCTGCTGGGACACAGAGGCTGTCAGAAGCAGAGGTGACTGACTGGAAGGTTTGCACCGTCTGCCAGAGGTGCAGGACTGAGTGAATGCTGCACACTTCTGAGCACTCTACAGCTCTGACAGGCACAACTAGAAAGTATCCCCCAAAAAGTGTTTCTCTGACTGCCAAACGCAGTTCCAGGAGAGGATGGTGAGTGCTGTAGTGCTCAAGCAGGGAGAAGCTGGAGGTGGGCCGAATGTGTTGTTGAGACAGGAGAAGAATGGGATTTTGCAACAAGGAGGAAGTGGTGTGGTTGATTTGCCACATCACAGTTCTCAGTGGCCCACCCATTTGTTTTGACATAAATACCTACTCTCGAGCTATGTTGAGGCATGAAGACGACACGTACCCTCACACTTGTGATCTTCAGGGTTTGTTGCTGCTCTTTGAAGAGTAAGCTTGATGTTTCAATGTTTTGTTTGGAGACTCAAGCATTTAGATTTGTAATTCTGCCCTTCTAGCCATTTCCCTGATTTACCTTGCAGAGTAAACATTCTTTTGTCTCATTTCCCAGACATCCTTTTCCTTTTCTTTGCTGTTGGCTTAATTTTGAGATATGATACTCAAGTCAGAGGTGCCTCCTTGGGGGCAAAAAAAAGCCTCAACAGCTAATGGTTTGAGTGAGCTAACTATTTTCTCTGTTTAGAAGCAGCAGCTTACTTTCCAGTATTCTGGAAGTCCTCAAACACAGATCCTGCCAAAGGCACTGACTTAAACGGCAGCAGTGCTTAGGAGAACATGCTCAGGTTTTCTGGCAGCTCTTACAAGCCACTTAGAATAAACAGGCATGTTGCTTCCAGCGAGTGCCCCACAGTTTGGAAAGCACTGCTGAAGGCAGATTTGTGAAGAATTTCTTCTTGTGGTTATAGTTCTCCATTTTCATTTCTTCTACAGTGGGTCCAGTTTCCTCAGGGTTTGATATCCAGGCTCTTAATATCAAATCTGGAATTAATACAGCTGTATTTAGAGACTATTTGCAGGGTTCATAGCAATAATTCACTGTGTGGCACCGTGGGGAACTCGGTGTGTTTTAAACATTCTCCCCCTCTGCATGTACAGATTTTTATAGTTGAATTGGGAATTTATAACATGCTGGGTCTCATATTCCAGGTCTGTTTGTTTCTGAATCTATACACAGAACTTGGACTATGTCATAAATTTCTGCAGATGAAATGAAGGCTGATTAGAATTTTAATATTAAGGAAGGAAATGGCCTTGGGTAGTGCACTACAGAGCAGAACAGGCCTTCTGTTAATACACAAGAGTATTACTGTTTTCTTGAACTTTGCCTTCCAATCCAATTATGACTTGTGCCTAGAAATCATAACTCTGGTGCCTCCCAGTTGATAATGTTGAATGTTATCCTTGTCCAAGCTTATATAATTTCCAGTAGTAAAAACAATCTTGATTATAAAACTGCTAGATAATATACTCCTAAAATTGAGTTATGGGCAATAGTACATGGTATTTGTTGATAAACAAAGCAGTCATGATGGTATATCAAATTGACCCAGTTCTGTCTCGTTTTAAATTAAATGAAATCAAAAGGTTTTTCTTGGGACATGCAATTCCTGTGATGACATACTGTGTAACTCACACTTCGTGATAAGAATGAAGACAAAGCTTTCAGTGTAAATGATTTTTTTTTTTTCTTTCAAGTCAAGCAAAATAACGGGAATCTGTGTGTTGGCTTTCATTTTAAGCACTTCTGTGATAGCATCATGCTCACAGTATGAAATGAGCTCATCCAAGGAGTAGTTCCAGGCACTTCCCTTATCAGTGTAAGCCATCATAGCTCAGAACGTGTCCTCCCGTGTCCTCCTCCCCTGCCCTCTCTGGTAACTGGATTGGACAAGGTGCTGCATAATTCCCTGGATCTGTATTTACCATCCCTTGGCTGCACACATCTTTGCTGCACATTTACAGCAGAAAATATTATTGCTGAAGTGTGGAATCACATTCTGGTATTATTTAATGAAAATCGATTCTGATTCCTCGCTATTTCGGAGTATGTTATTAGCATAGTACAACAAATCATTTTCTTACAAAGGGAATGACAATTGTATCCTTGTTTAGATCCTGCCTCTGTATTTATAGGATATAAATATATGTAGCCAAATGTGGTGGCCAAACTTGGCTGCTTCTCCTGCTGGTTTCTGTGGTTTTGCTTTATTGTCCAGAAAAAGTGACAACATTCTGAACTCTCTTGCATCCATCACCAGGTTTGGTGAGATGTCCGCTCTTGGCAGAAAAAGATCAATGCATATTTATTTATTTGGGCCTTTAAATTTTATAGCAGACTTTTATCATTTATTATCTATCTCTAAGAAGTTTTGTTTATCGTTCTCACACCATTAAAACGTCACATTAGTGCACAGTCTGAAACATATTTATCCCACTTTAAAATCTCAAGGGGTTGTGCACAGGCTGTTATGCAAGTGGGTTTATTTTAGATTTCTTCCCTTTTTTCTTTAATCATTTGTGTAATGTGTTTGAAATGTATGTCTGATGTTGATTCCTTTTTGTGTTCCATTGGGGACATTTGATTTTGCAGCTAAAAGGATTGAATACTAAATGTTCTTTTTGCATGGATACATAAGAGGGTGTTTACTTCTTTCAGTCAGAGAAAGGCGTTCCTAGGATTTAAGGCCTGATAAAGTAACAAAAAATACAGTAAATCCAAAAAGGCTAAAATTTAAATGTATTTTTATAATTTGGGGGTTTTATACTGTAAATCAGGGCAGAAAGAACAAACTGTATGAGAGCTACCATTTCAAATGAAGAAATTAAAATTATTACCATGTGTCATCTACATTGTAAGAACAGTATTGATGAACTCTGATTTCTTTAGTGATTTTTCCCCCCTATATTAGCCCATAAGTCTTTCAGGAACCAGAAATACACAGGTTTGTGATGACTTGATATAATGAATCTGATGCTGAGAAAGAGAGTTGTATTCAAAGATTTTTTGTTCTCCCCTTGCTTTTTAAAGTAGAAAAATGCTAATGTTTCCTTTCTTTTCTGAACTTCCAGACTGGAACTGAAGTTAGTAATACTGTTCCCAGGGTAAAGTACCCTTCACAGATCTTCTTTGTAGAGCTTATGAGTTCTTTTGTTTGATTTCTTGCAGTTTTGGGGCACAGCACAGTAAGTTTAGTGTTGGTATCTGCATTAGACTTGGCATTTCAGTAACATTCCAATTTAAAGGTTCTGTTGTGATTCAGTGCTGAAGGTGCAGTGAGTTGGCAGCTCTGGAGAGACTCATTTCTTTCTGGTGCCATATGTTATCTTTGATCAGGAAACCATTTGAACTGAGATGCCTTCAGATATAATATGAGCAAATATAGAAGTCCAGACCTTACCAAACAGTTTTGCTGCAAGGGAGGATCCAGTTGTGGTTTTGCCTACAAACACTTTTTTATTTTGTGAGTTACAGTTTTTAATTACTCACAACTGTGAGAGATTTCATGTCAGCCATGTGAGCTCTATGAGCATTCAAAACCAAATTATCATTATGAGTTTTCCATGTATTTCCTTCCTGAATTCACTTCACTCAAAAGCTGAGGAGGAGGGAATGTGACTGAAGATCGCTTTCTTCAGCAGACCAAAACGCAAAGCCTAAGCCAGTGATCCAGCTGGCTCCTCAAATGATCCAGGCATCATACAAAATTCTGGTATCAAACCAGGCAGTTGGTGACACCCAGTCACCAACCAGTACTGCCTGTAGTGACAGACACGGGCAAGCAAAGTGCTCCATCACGTGCCAGGAGCAGGGTTCCTGTCACTAACCCTGGAGATCTTCCCACCCAAAGTGGCACCTGCCCTGCTCAATGTGCTCCTGAANAGTTGGTGACACCCAGTGCTCCAAAACCAACCAGTACTGCCTGTAGTGACAGACATGGGCAAGCAAAGTGCTCTATCACGTGCCAGGAGCAGGGTTCTGTCACTAACCCTGGAGATCTTCCCACCCAAAGTGGCACCTGCCCTGCTCAATGTGCTCCTGAAATAACCAACTGCAAAAGCAAGTGGGCACACACGTGTGTAACTCAGTGTCCCCACCAGCACTGAATGAATTTTGTAGCTTTGTCAGAGGTGTTTCCACCGAAGAGTTTCCAGAAGCACTGGTGGGAGTGCAGCTAACACCTTCACCCATCATTCTTTCTGAAGGATGATGCTACATCCAATGCTTTTCCAGGCAAAGACATCTTAATCTTATTGTAATAGGTTCTAATTACTCACTTCTGCAAGATCCCTGCCTGGGAGTCACCACAAGCCAGATACTCTGTGAATGATTATCCCAAGAAGTTAATTACTGTGGAGTCACTCCAGCTCTTTAAAATGTATTGCCTGCACTGATACAATAAATCCATTTTCCTCTCCACTTGCTGTGGAGCCCTTTGTACCCTGGGTTCTGTGTTAATGAAGGCCCAGGAGTGCTGCTGTGGCTTATTCCTCACGCTGCTGGTTGTCATCTACAGCTGAGCACATGCCATGGGGACAGAGCTACAAACAACACTGATAACCAAACAGGTCAGGTATTATATGGCCTAGTTTTTAAAATTCTGATTATCGCTCTGGAGAAAGAGCCACAAAAATGCTACAGAATTGTCTGTCTTTGTAGTGGATTTTGTGGCTTCCTATTTGCAACATTTGTTGTGAATAAATTTTTGCACTTTGGCCAAAACAAGACTGTTTTTATGACTTCACTTCCAAATGTGTTGAAAGCTTATGTTGCTGTGTTATTTATTGTACAGCACTTAAATAACTTTATATACTGAACATATGCTAAAGCAGAATTCACAAATGGCATCTCCCTTGGTGTAACTTCAGAAGAATTTCAGAGAACCTGCAGTTGGTGTCCTACTGCAACCGTGTAACTTTGCAAGGAAGATAGATGATTTAAAAGTTTTGGGAAAGAACTGGGAAAATTACAAATATTTGAAATTATGACAGTACCAGGAACGCTAAGCCTAATTTGACTGAAACCATAATACAAACCCCAATCTAAGAAGCTAAAAGGAAAGTAATGAAAGATACAAGGCTTTTACTAGGGATGAAGGATTTCAGAAGCCTTTAGAGGTCTGTGTGCTCTGTTATATGGGTTATGTTTCTGACACCTCCCAATGTGGATTTAAAGTAGTTTTTTATTTAAAAAGGAAAGATATACAGGCAGTTTGGCAGTAAGTCTACTCTTTGAATAGATAAAAATGCCTAAAAAACTCTTTGACAGTTGCTTGTAAGAGGAGCTGTATTAGATCTTTTTTCTGCTTTTATTTCTAGTAAATTTACTGGCTGAGCAGCTTAGGAGGTGTTTCAGGCTAATTATCCATTTGCAAGCAACAACTGTGTCTCAAGTCTTTTGATCATGTGCCAGTTTTAAACTGAAAACAAACACTGATATGACTGCACTTTTCACTGCTTTAGACTTTGTCTTTTGTAGTTAGTCAGAAATTTTGCATAGATTTTAATATGCATCTCCTACTGTCAAATGTGTATTCCTTTTACCTAAATGACACAGACATCCTAAACCAGCTTTGCTTACTTAAGTGGTAAAGGAAGAGTGTTTTGCCATATCAGTTCTTACAGCATGTATGTCTTTCCCTGTTTAGCACTCCTATTCCTACAACATTTCCCATTATCACCAATGTCCTGACAGCAACAATCTCTTAGGAGGTCTAATCTGAGACTAGGTTAAAAAAGAAAAATTAAAAAATCCTAAAATCCTGTGAGCTCAATCTAACTTTTGTTCTGTGATGACCAAAGGGTAAAAGAAACCCTTTTAAATAAATTTGTTCTCTTTCTAAATAGATAACTAGCCAAATGCATTTCAAGTATTTGTTCAACTGATCAAATATTGCTTTAGGTTTAGAAAACAAATTAACCAAATGTTTGAAGAATTAGACATTTTGTACCTGAACACTTCTCTGTGTCATTACTTCTGCACTGATGACCCTAAGTACTGTGGTCAAAATAAAAGACCCTTTCCATGAAAATAAGTCAGACAAACATTTTATTTTTTTTTAGTCCTTCATAGTACTTCATGGCTGAAGTACATACATATATGTATGTATAATATATTGGCAGAAACGTAACTCGATAGTTGAACATTAGTTTGAATTTGAGATNCAGAGACACATAGGCACATCAAAGACATTTTTGCATGCTGCCTATGACAAAGAGTTTTAAGTAGACCAAATTAAAGTTTTGGCAGTAAGATTTCAAAATCTCAGTTGATTCTTACAATTGCTGTGTTCCATTCTGCTGGTGGTGTCTCTTATCACAGCGTGTGCCTGCTGGGAGCTTACAGACTGGGTGATTATTGGATGCTCTGTTTACAGAACTGTGAGGCTTTTTTAAAGGTTGCTAGAGCTTAATTCCTAGCAGGCCACTTGCTTTGTGTCATTGCTGAACTGAATGTTGTGATGCATGTCCAAAAG
>VZUA01046242.1:30005-55123 GCA_013401035.1 Horornis vulcanius
AATGAAGGCACACCTGATGCTATAAAAACCAGATGTCATTTCAGTATTTTCAGCTGTGTGATAAATTTGGGGGGCTTAAAATCATAGATGTATAGTTACCAGAGAGCTCACAAGGAGAGAAAGCATGTAGAGCGTTGCTAAATAAATAGGATTTTGAAATGGGTTGCACTTTATTTTCAGAGACTTTCAAAATTATGGAGGGAATTTTCTTAAGGAGCTTTCAGGAGACCATTTCAAGCTTACAAACAAATTCAAATTCTTTCTCCCTACCAGTCATGATAAGTACCACTTGCACTTGCTCGTGGGGATTTGAAGAGCAGCACACAGACCTGAAGGAAAGTTAGGTTGTGTAACTCATGCCAGCTCCTAAAAACATTCCTCCTTTACCATTCCCCTTGAGAAAGAACTTCTTAAAACTGGATGTTCAGTGGCAACTGAACTGTGCCTGAAATACAGTTGTATACTACAGCTGTAGAGTACTCGTTTCTTTAAACATTTTCAAATTCTGCATACNNNNGCTTCTAGAAAAGACTTTATATTCTGATGCATTATTTCAACCTATGCCTTAGGAAGCCTGTGCTGAGGTTGTTGATACCCTTTTGCTGGGGATGAAGGTGCAGGACAGTGTGCTCGTGTTCCAAGTGCTGCTGTGGGTGTCTATTTTAGGGTGATTGAATCACAAAATGATCACATTCTGCTAAAGAAATGAATCCTGCCCACTCCAGTTTCTTGTGTCTTCTCTTGGGTCTTGTTCATCACAAATTGAAAGTTCTGTGCTCCTGCCTACATGTGCATATGCAGCTGAGTGTATATAAATGTAGGTATGGATGAAACACATTCTGGGATATTTAGCCAGGTTTTAAAGAAGATCTTGGTATAATTCACTAAAAATGGTGCTGATTTTATTAAGAAATTAAGGAAAAGCAGTTCTGTTAGGTCTGGGAGAATATGGAGGGTTTGAGAGTATGTATATGTCCCAGGACATTGATTTCCTTTAGCTGTACATCCCGTTAACTCTGCAGCTGAAGACAGTGACAACTTGTTGATAAGAAGGTATGAAGTTATTCATAAAGGTTTTGAGGTTTTGTTGACCTTGGTTTTTTTTTAACAAAAATGTCTTCCTAAATCAAATATAAGGATTCCCGTTGGAATTGTAGGGAAAACTGCCTTTTCTACAGATTAATAACCATTATTTTCTACTTAATATTTAGTATTCAGCTTCACTGATCTTTCCCATAAATGGGAAAAATATACCTTTCTCCAGCTGTATGTTAATTATGTTCCATTTTTAAGTCAGAATGGATACATTACAGAGAAGCTGTCAATTTGAGACTGAGCAAACTAAATATACTCAGCTGAGTGAATCCAGCCCTGTGAACATGAACCATTGGTATAAATAGGAAAGGAGACACCTTGAAGCTTTACCATATTCAAGAAGCGTCAGATCATGTTCATTTGAAAGGGATGGTAACACTCTTTTTCCCCCAGTGCAGGCATGAATATTGTTTCATCAAACACAGGCTATCCAGCTGTTCAACAGATTCTGGTGTTTGCACCTTTATTGTTGAATTTCAGCATTTTTTGAATGGCCATTCAACTTGGTTTTCATAATCCCAGGTCTTCTCCTTCATAAAAACTTAAATGGGGGAGATTGAAATAAAGTGTTTGTCCTTCCATCTTTAAAATACTTCCATCTACTGTTCTGACTGTTTCAAAACCTTATGGACTGTTTTCAAACAGCTGTTTTACCAACAAGCATTGTGAGGACAACTGGCATGAACTATTAGGAACTCTTGATTATGATGAAGATGTGTTTCATTGTTGAGGACAAAGCACTCCCAATGATGTGGGGCCTCCAAGACTGGTAGAAATGTGAAAAATTGGTTCCCAATAGTTCTTTTGTGTTGTACCCAACTCAGCAAAGTAACATGGGATTCTTCCAGATCTTCCAGAGGGAGAGTCTGAAGGATAGGTCACCGTGCACAGAATCAGCTTTAATAACATTGACATGACTGAAAAGCCCTGGTATGATTGCTGGAATATCTGTATTTGATCACAACTTCTGATAGAGAAAATACGTTTCTTTCTATGTTGTGGGTTTGAAAAGAGCATATTGCATTAATAGTGGTCAGTCATGCCACTGGGCTTCTGAAAAGTGCATCACTATGAACAAAAATACCCCACACTTTAAAGATAATATTTATATTTTTGCTGAGGGAATAATGGGGAGGAATATCACTTCAGCCTGAGAATGCCAGTACAAGCGGTAAGTGTTGTGTAAGTCCCACCTAAGCTTTCCTTGACTGAAATGTTAAATAAAGACTTTAATGAGTTCCTCTGCATAAGGATAAATTTAGCTCCAAGAGCAGTGCAAAGCAGACTTGTTGATTGGTGTGGGAATGATTGCTGTGATTCCTGAGCTATGAAGGTGCTGTCACTTCTGCAAAGGATCAGTGCAGGGGAGGCAAAACAGAGAACTGACTCTGCAAAATGAATCGTGGGTCTGTGGGTATGCCCAGAACTCCATGTAGGGTCCTGTTCTATTTTGAATCATAACTTTGCTTTTTTGTTGTAAATGACTGTTCTTTAATTACACCTTCAGCTATAATTTTGTGATCGTTTTGTGTGAAAAGTTCAAAACTGGATTAATAAACTAGTATAGAAACTTATTGCTATTTAAATACTGCCTCAGCTGTTTTCATAGCTTTATTAGAGCATGTTGTGCTTCAATTTATGTCCTTTACTTTTGGTCAAGGGGGTGTTCTCCAGGTCGTTCTTTATGTGGGTGAGTCATCCATTTCTGTGTGACGTGAAAATAACAAAATGACCCTTTAAAAGTGTGTGTTTTCTAAGGAAAGAGCAGTGCTGCACCTGCAGATGCACATCTGCACTTGCTGTACTAAATTCATGCATTCTGTCTACTGGTACTGAGCTGGAGATGCTGGCAAGTCTTTTCTCTCTACCTTCAGTCTTTGTACCCTACAGGCTGGGGATAAAGAGGTTCCAAAACATTTAAGTGGAAGTGGAGGCATCCAGTCCCTCCCCAGCTCTCTCCAGCAGTGAGCATGTGTGTTGCTGTCAACATCTCCTGATGACCAGCATGAGGGGGACAAGCATTGTTGCTCTTGCTCCACAGGCAACTATTTATTATCTGTCCCAGTAAATTCCTGCCTCTGCTGGAGAAGAGATGTAGCTATCGTTATTTTTGCTTGCCTTGTGGAAGGCAGGCTTTGATTTCACTGTGTCTCACTGAGGTCTACATAAATCATCTGAAGTTGGACAAAAACTTCAGAAGAATGTTGGGGTCTACAGTTACTGTGCCCTCCCCGTTTTTACTGGGGATAAAGCCTGTTTGCATTAGGGTAACTGCAAATACACACGTGCTGCATAAACCTGTGTCAGTCGTTCCTAAACAACGTGCTAGAAATCCCCCTCGGCTGTGTTGACAACTAATTGCCAAGTTCTTTTTGACAAAACAATCAGCCTAGCCCCCGTGCATGCACGCTGCTGTGAGTCGTGGTGCAGGGCAGCACACGGAACTCGGTGCAAGTATGTTCTGTATGTGGCTGCTATGGTGATTAAAATACATAAATAAAATAGATAAATATGGAGCATATTAGAAATCCATTACTGGCGCTCTCTCAGATCACAGGCAGCTCCAGCGTGCGGTGTCAGCCGTGTTCCCTTGCTCCCAGCGGGCCCGCGTGGAGCGGGAGCTCCTGGGGGGGCTGGACTTACGCAATGGCCCTGTCCTACCTTGTCAGCTCGCAAATTCAACACAAAACGGGTAAACAAAGGGCTTTTGTGCACGGTTTATAGTTCAGCGAGGATTAGTGGCCTGACACGGTTCTCAGACGGGACAAGCTTAGCGTTAAGTCGCCCGGGGTTAACGAGGGCGGACGTGGGGCAGACTGCAGGCTGGGGCAGAAGGGTCCCTCGGCTTTCGGACGCGGGACAGAGGATTGCCAAAGGCAGGTTCTGCTTACCTGGGCCGGCGTGTCCGTCACGTGTTCCCGACGTTCCAGGTGCCTCAGGATGTGGATGATCCCAGGCACTTGCTCGCAGTCCTTCCCGCAGCTCCAGAGGTCCCCTCCGCCGGCTTGGACATCCTACCCTGTTCGTGGGCTCCGGCTGGATCAGATTCCTGCTTTTCTTCCCCCTCTCACCTTTTAGCATTCTCTGACCGTAAAATCCATCCCTTTCCTGAAATGTAGAGCGATGCACTTGTCCAATGAAGTTTTTCCAGGCGGGATTCAAATTCCAAACAAGCCTTTTATTTCCTTCGTGCTGGGGGGAGAGCGAAGGCAGGGAGGCGAAGGAAAGCGCTCGCTTCCTTTAAATCCCCACCAGCGTCTTCCCAGCGCTGGAAGCGAAGTAGCTTGTCATGGTGATCTTCGGAGTTTAACTTTAGAGGGGGAGGGAGAAAGTGGAAAGCAAACTGAATGCTGTAGTGGAGATTTCTCTCTTCCCCCACTGGGCCCCTTGCCGACTGTTTTTATTGATTTCAATCACTGGAGGCTCGCTGGCTCTCAGAAGAAACACTGTGTAATGTGTTCTTTCCTGGCTTTCATTAAAGAAACTCAATGCAGTGCGGTCACGCTGCCGAGCTCGCCTGGCAACCTGCCTACACCCTGTGGTACCTCTTTCATTGGAGGAGATCGAGCTCGTGGTTTGGGGTTGGTTTATTTATTTTTTTTCTAATTCTCCAGCAAGGATTCCAAAACAGCCTCTGCTCTGCTTCTACTCCTCTCACAGCCCAAAGGCTTTTTAAGCCTTAGAAGAAATTGTCAGCACCACTAAAGGGGGCGACTTTGGTGGCAATGAGAGCGCCGAGTGCTGCGACGGTCTCGTGCTCCTTCTATTAAAATTCCTCTGCGTTTCTGGGGAGGGGTTAAAAGGGCTGTGTGTAAGCCACAGGGATGTGGATACAAATGATTTCCGAGGGAGGTTCCTTTTATATTTTTTTTTTTTTTTTTTTAGTTCCATGTTCTCCTGATTGCTTAACGCGGTTTAATTAAGAGCAGGGGAGTTAGCAAAATCCTTCTACAAATATGTGAAAATTCCTGGCCACACTGTAGTTGCAAATGAAGCAAAACTGCATTCCCGGAGTCTGCAGTTGTGGTGGTGTCTCGAGTATTTCTGTTGTACTCAGGGCTGTGATACTGGTGGAGAAAAATGAGAAATACAATACGATCCTAATTTATGCCTTAGAACTTAATCTGCCACAGCACATGAGTATGTACTTTATAGGAGTAACAGTCTATAAAGTGGAATTCAACAAGCTGCATTCTTTAAGTTCTGTATTCTGTGTTCCTGTAAATGCTTTCATGTAATTTAGTAAATTGTTCAATTTCTTCTTGTTCAGCATTTGCTAATGATAACACTTTATGTGCTCTTCACAATTGGCTGTAAATCTGAGACATGCAAAGATCACACAGTTGTAAATTAAACCAGGTTTCAAGCTCATCAAGGTGCATCTATTCTAAATTACAGCTGCAAGTTTAGGGTGCTACCTGATCACTTGTGTTTCTGAGATGCTGTAGCTGTATACAAAAGGAGGCTTTTAAAAAACAAAAAACAAAAACCCAACATTGACATGACCACAAAAAGAATCCTTTCCTGGAGCAGAAAGATAAAAAGGCTGCTCTTACTTAAATCTGGTTTCTTGCAGAACCTGTCTGAGACTTCTCTGCCTGGCTTGGATCTACCGAAAGCTTTCTTAATCAACTTAATAGAAATTATTGCCAGTGTTTTTGTTGTGAGGAGCTGAGATTCTACAAACACCTAGCTTCAATGAAAAGATTTATATTTTTCTTTGAGCAGTATATAACTTCTAAAAGTTCTTTCTCTGTAAGGGCTGCAGACTATAAAGAGTACTTCTACATGTTGCTTTTCATTTAAAATTTACTTTCTGCACAATGAAATGAAATTTCATATGCCCTCTCTGGTCATACCGCTTCTTTTCATGGGATGGTAAATGATGGAAAATAATTATTTAAATTCAGTATGGCCTTGAACTGTTTTATGCAAATTCTCTAGCTGTAGTTGAAGCACAACTCTTTGGCCAGCCTTGGATAGTAAATAATTTGTCAATCTTTCTTTTATGAACCTCGTGTCTAAGGGTCTGCCAGCCTTTCTTCTCTGTGGGTTTTGATCTGTGTTTATAGATTCCGCTTTTTGTTTTTAGGCTGGCAGATGGCCAGTTATTTATCTGGGTTCATGTGCATTGTGTGAGGCAGAAGCAGGACGTTTTGCATGCTGATATTGTTCACGGGGCATTTGGGGGGCAGAAGGCTGCTCCTAAGCAGAAGCCATTACGTGATGTGTCAGTAGCTCTCGGTCAGTGAACAAAGCCCCTTTTGACACTTCTCTATGTTAAAAGTTATGAAATAACATGAGCTTCATGAACAAACAAGGTGATACAATGCTCCTACTATGAAATAAGCCATAAAATCCGTTTCCCCTCCATTTTGAACTCTCTAGAGTTCAAAAATTTGACGCCCTTTTAATGTGTCTATCACTGTTATTTATTCCTTTGAATTTCTGCTGTTGCTTGCTTTGCTGTTGTACAGACTTCTGGTGCTGTGCTGGGAGAAAAGGATAAAAGTCTATGGGTTTTGGAGGAGCTGGATTCACTGGTTCTAATAAATAGGGGATTTGGTGTTGTGGCTTCATTTGTGGTTCCTTCTATAGGTTTGGCAGCAAAGCCAAAACCATGAGCAGGCAGGAAGTTCAGACCTACAGAGACGAATCCCAAAGGCAAAATTTCATAGATATTCATGGTATTATTCATAGTATTCTGTTCACTGTGGCAATTCCTCAGAGTTTCTGACTCTGTCAACATTTTTCTGTGCTGGCAATGGAAAATCAGGGATGCAAATGTGGGAATTCTGAAGGAATGAGGAGGAGGAACAGAAGTCTTTAGGAAATGTCTTTAGTTCTACTTAAGTGTGAGGCCATCAAGGACTGGAAACAAATTTAAAAATGCACTTAGTGCTCTATGGGAGCAAAACACAATCAGTGTGCTGTTATTAGTGTTGTTATTCCTGTCTTAGTGCTGCTTGCTCAGCTATTGCAGTTCACAGTCCCCTGGCCGTACAAGCTTTTATGCAGATACAAAAACTACCCTCATTAAACTACACCTCTTTGGTTCTGCCATTCTCATTGCAGAAAAAAGAAAAAGGGTCAAGCGTCTTCAAGAGAACCTGTACATCTTTTTCCTGGTTTCCCTTGCAGTTCTAGTTATAATTCTCTGTTCTGTATTGCTTAGCAGGGCTGCTTTATAGTATTAAACACTTCCCTTCTGTGTGAGCTGGCTCCCCATTTATGATTGTCAGCTCACTTCTAAAGATCATTTATAAAATGTTTCGAATTTGTGCAGTATTTCCAGATTACAAAGAATGATGGAAAACTTTAACCAGTATCTAAAAGCGCTACAGCTGAAGCCTCCAGCTATTTTGAGTCAGATGTCTTGGACTATTTAGAGCATATTGCTATATTTACACACAGTTCAGAAAGCTGGAGACTGGCATTGATGAAAGGCAGTGTATTGGCACCCACAGCCCTTTGCCTGCAGATGGACACGGTACGATACAAACTTTGGGAATTTGCTTGAGGCTGCCTGAGCTGGAATCTCAGTGCCTGTGCAAAGCTGACATGGGCTTTTATGAGCGTAAGTGTGAAAGATTTGGGGGTCTGGCTTTTGCTCAAAAAATGGCATCCAGTGGCAATATCCCTTTTAGCACCTTTTCAGGCCTTCTGGAAAGTTTCCAAGTGGAAGACTCCCACCTCCTTAATCACGAGAAAACACTGGCTCTCCTCTGAATGTCATTCATTCAATTGTGCTGACCTGGCCTGACCTTGTTTAGGTTGAGATCTAATGAGCCCACAACCCAAGGTGGTGTGGTAGCTCTCAGCAGGCTTTGCAAATAAGCAAGTGTTCTGTTTTTCTGTGTGCATGTGGTTTAAATTTATCATGTCAATAAACAAGTGTCTCACATGCTCAAATAGGGACTTTACAATGTTGTAGTTAAGGCTAAATTGTAGCGCTACAAATTGTGATGTCACTTTATAAATATAGAAGGAGACAACCTGGAATATTTATGACTGCAAAACAATGAAGTCCTGTTGGTTGGGTTTTGTTAGTTTAAGTAATGACATAACACTAAAACTCTTAATCCAAATGGGTCACAAACATCTTCCAGATGAACAGTCATACTAATGGTTTGGGGAAAACAAAATTAAAAACTCAGGCTGATGATTTAAGGGAAGGAGAGATGCATCAATAGATTAATATATAATAAATTCAGCTAGGATTTAAACTCCAGTGGAAGGTTTGGTTTTGTTTTCTTTCAAGTCCCCAGCCTAGGGGAAGGTTTTTTTTTTAATATAAGTTGTGATAAAATGACCCTCGCTGATAAAATCACCCTCAGCTTCAGTTGGGACTATACCACCAAATGCAGGTATTTTCTGAAGCACATGATACCTGAGGTTTTCAAATCAAAAACCAGTCTGGGACAGACTGTGGCACATCCTACTAAATTAATCAAGTAGACATGGACAGATAAAAGCACATTTGGAACTGGAGGAGTTGTTTGAGCTGTTGTGAGGCCTGTCAGTACCTGTGCTGGGTAGATGCTGATGTATCCAGTTTCACCTGGATGATGCTGTGGGCCAGCAGGAGGTACCTCCAGCTGTAAATCCCAACTCCCCTGCAGGAGAACAGTGCTCTTGTGTCAGACAGCCCATGGCCCATCCATGCTGCAAACAAATGCTGTTAGGGCTTGGTATTTACCCTGGGACCTACAGGGAGGGAGCAACTTATTTTGTTTTTAATGGAGCGGTCAGGGAGAAGGATAAAAAGCTTTTTGATAATGCAAGGAATGTGGAGGGGGGGAAGGGAAGTTACCAAGATATGCATTTACTGTAAGTATGAAGAAGCAGAGGCCTCTTTATCAGACTGGCTCTAATGATGTGCCACAGTCACTTTATTTGAAAGCTTCATGGCTCACAGAAAAGTAAACAAATTCATTACATTATTTTTAAAAGAAGATTAACTGTAGTGTGTCGTCTGTTGGACAGCTGCTGTAGTAATCTTTTACAAACACTTTATAAATGACCACCCTCAGTGTTTTCTAGGGCTTTGTGTGGCTGGATTGTTATTTTAGTAAGTACCAGGGTGGCTTTTCAAATGAAAACGTTGTTTCCTGTGTAACAATTCAATTCTACCTTCACCCTAAATATTATTTTGTTCTCAGCATGAACTATAAAATGTCTTCTATACTAATACAACATATGTTCTTTTTTGCATGTGTTTGCAATGAATGCTGGCTTTTCCATAAAAGTACCTAAAAAGTATTAAACAAGAAAAGGCAACTCCACTTTAGTGTCCTACTTCCATTATTTCTGATTTCTGCTTTCTTAACCTTTCTTCAGTCTGTGAAAACACAAAGTTGAAAAGATGAGTCAGTTTAGATGATAGGTGAATTGACACTGAACAAATGTTTAAACCCCAACAGGTGTCTTTGGCAAATAAGATTGTGTTCAGGTATTGCCTTGTTTAACATTCTTTGGTTGAATGTCAGCATGAATAACCTTATTTAGCTCTGTGTCTGGATTTGTGTTTGAAAGCGCTCGACTGACACAAATTAATGTAGCACTAAGGATTTGTGAACTTATAAAGTGGTTTTTAATCTTGTCATGAAGCAGTTGATCTTCTTGTGCATTCAGGTGTCAGTTACAGGTTCCTTGAACAGGTGAGGGGGGAGCAGGGAGAGGAGGAAGAGCATTTCTTTCTCACCCAGTTGGCCTCCGTGGGTGTCCCAGGCTCTAGCAGAGGACCTTACCTGGCAAGTACCTCCCTCAGACATCTGGGAATGCCTGGAATGAATCTCATCTTGCTATGGAGCAGCATTTTATTTCTACACAATGTAATCTCACACTGGATTTTCCAGGATAAATTCAGTGTTTATAGTCAGATAAACTATTTAAAGCACTTCATCTGTATCTGAAATATTCATTTTCATCTGGGATATATTGATGCATATATTTATGGTAATATGGTTTTAGATGTGAATAATAAACTGTTCTATCTGCAAACCTAAAGAAATGTCAACCTTTGTGAGACGTGTATCTGTGTATGTTTACTGAATATTGTGTATATATTTCCTCAAGATTGCTAAAGGATTCTGAGAGGTTTTGGGTGAAGGAGGAAGTTGTCACATCTTTGCCCTTGGCATAATTGAGATGAAGTCTCTGCATGGCAGACAGAGGTTTTCTCAGTCCAGGGAAATGTGTGGTTACACAACAAACACAAACTGAGGATCTTAAGGAAACCCTACTGCTCCCACTGAAATGTGTGTATGGTGAAAAATCATCCAAACCCTCCATCAGCCGTGAGACAGCCTCTGCTGTTCACGTGCCCTCCTCAGGTTTGAGTGTGGGAGAACAAACAGCACAGGAAGTGTTAGAAATGATGTTTATTACATAGGTGGAAGGTGCTCAGGTTCCTGCAGTGCTCAGTATCATCATCTACAGAGGGCAGTTCAACAGATCTCTGTGAGTGCAGCATTTGCAGTTCTGGGAGTTGGGCGTAGCAGAGAGGTGATGGAAGTACAGTGAACAGTAAAAATATGAAACCTGAACCTTCTGGTTTTAAAAATTACCTGTACCCTGTAATTACATTTATGCATATTTTGTTCACTTTCCTGTAGAAAGGTAAACACTTCATTTAAATGTTAATTATTTCAGGCTACAAAAGAAGAGGAAGAGCTTATTGCAGAGAAAGAGGAAGAACTTAGTCCAGAGGAAAAGAGAAAACTGGAAAGAAAATTAAAAAAAGAGCGCAAGAAGAAGGAGAAACAGCTGATGAGGGAAGCTGGAATCCCCATTAAAAAGGTGGAGCCCAAAAAGCCATCGGGATCTGAGCGGGCTCTGGCCTATTTAACCAGGTAAGAACAGTAAAACCACTGCAGGTGCTGCCTACAGAAGTAAGCTGTAAACCAGTAACCCAGAACAAGCTGTACCAAGCAATAACACATTAAAGGAAATTGCTGCAGTTAAGTCCTAAGTTAATGTTTCATCTCAGTTGACACCCTGGAGGACAGTTGATCACCCCATTGTGTTTCTATTACAGCAACAGAGAGAAGTTAAGTATGGTGCATTTTATAGAGAGGCAGCTCCTGTCCTGAAGATCTTATGGTTGTTATATAAATATCACGGGCTTAGCTGCACTTACAGAGATGAAAGGCACGTTGCAAAAAAGATTGCTTTGAGAAAATGAGTTTTGTTTCTTGAGTGTGTTGTTCTAGGCAAAGGACTTCCAGTTGTTCTCTTTATATAAGCAAATTCCATGGAGTGGTAAGCAATACAGAGTCTGAATTTAACCACCTGCAGAATGTTTGGATGTTTGCAGATTAAGATGGGATTTTGTCGCTATTTTAAAGTTAATAATGTACAATGCCTGATTTTTGCATACCAGAGTGTACAGCAAGTATAGTGGTTGATTTCAGATTGGAAGCAATCCCTTCACCCAGTTAGCACACTTATTAGAAGACTTAAAATTCCATAAAGCATAAAGCAAAGTCTATGGTTAAACTAAAGAACTGCATCAAAGTGCTCAGGGTACCCCACAGACATTAAAGAGATCGTGTATAAACAGGAAGAATGTTTATTTTTTTCTAAACTGCAAAATATACCCTGGCTGTAAGACCTCCAGAAGACTGGCATGTCACAAATAGTGGGTTACCACGTGGAATAATTCCAGGGTTGCATCCCTGCCCGTGCTCAAAACTGAAGCATCCAGACTGTCTGAATTGTTACTTACCACTCTCAGTGGGAAGGGAGGAAATTAATTGCATTCCAGGCAGAGGGACATGTGCATTTTTGTTACATAACCCTCAGCATGCAGCGATAGCAAAATGACAATAATATTTTTGATCTGGAAAACAGCTGGAGCAGTTCACCACTGTTTTGAACTGCAAATGGATTGACAGTTAGCTTTGAACCATCTGCTCAGCCTGCTCTCTGGTATGTGTGCTCTGGTAAATGGTGGATCTCCAGATAATAGATTTCAGGTTTGGAAAGTAAAGGAACAAGCTGTGGGGTTTTGCTTGTTATTCCACTGTTATCTGTATGGATTTTTGCCTTGTTACATGGGAGAATACGAAATATATTTGAACAAATATTTGAACGAATTTGATTCTAGAGTTTCACTTAACCTGTACCAAATTACCCTGAAAGAGAAAACCAGCTCTGTCATTTGGTCTTGTCATACAGATTCTATGGGTTGTATGTGCAGCAATAGGTTGTGAGGGATTATTTCAGCAACAGACATTTTGAATTTTGTAGACTTAACAGGAGTAGTCATAAGATGCTGAACTGCCAAGCAAACATAGCCATAGTCACCATTCTAGCCCCAAATGTGCCCAGATCATCTTGAACCATTATTAGTTATAGAAAAACAGCTTAGTCCTCTTACACCTCAGACCTTTTCTCAACCCAGGAAGGCTGCAAAAGAAATAACTGGCTTTAAATAAATCCAAGAAGTGATATACTAGCTGGGAAAAGGAAACGAAAATCCAGGTTCTGGAAACCCATTGCAAGCTCTCCAGCCTATTGAGTGGGTGAAGGATTTCAGTCTGCATGTTTTTGCAGGGCTACAGGCATGAATAATCTGTGGGAGGATAAATAAATCTTATAGATTCAAGAGATTAATATAATTGGAAGTAAACAAAAGAGTGCCGTGGATTTGTGTTTTGCCCCACCCACAATAAAAGCCTTGCATGACATAAGTGGGTAGAAGTGGCATCCTGGCTGCCTGATGGCATGTGTACCTCCTGTAGGACAGGTGGAACTCGATGTACCATACGATAACTGAAGCTGTCATTTTTATTTATTGAGGGACTGTTTGCAGCAGAGAGCACAGCTGTGCGAGGCACGGGGTGACTTTCACAAAGCTGTGCCTCGTGCTCTCAGTCGAGGGGAGCTAATGAAGAGAGCATTGAGGACAGGGAAGAAGGCACACAGTGTGCAGGGTAGGGCTGCTGACTGCATCCTGCTCTTCCTGGTGCTTGCAGGGCAGGCCTGCAGCCCATCCCAAGGGCTGCATCGAGGCCCTGGCTCCCCTTGGCAGCACTGCCAGCCTCTGCCCCCTCTCTGGGGTCCCCACTGCTGGAACAGTGTGCCACAAGCTGAGCAGGTCTTCCAGTTTTCCAGCTTTGAGTCTAAAAAGAAATGGTTCTTTATGCTTTGCTTTTTGGAGACTCCAGGGGATCAAATTATCAAATTATCATTTTATTGGAAGGCCATCCTAGCTGGGAGAGGCTTTTGTCACCATGCACATGGCATGGCCACATGCAACAGCAGCTGATGCCAGCTCAAACTGCAGCCCTCACCTACTGTACCTGTGGACTGGGTGACTTTGATAGCCCAGGATTTTCAGCTTCTTGCTCATTTGAATGAAACCAGGCTGAGCTTGACCGGGTTTTGCACTCCTGATGGAGGAAAAGCAGCCAAATGACTTCTGATTTTTTTCCCCCTCTCACTTTCTCTTGGGCTGTGTGAAAAGGAAAGAGGGAGGGGGAAAAAAGTCTTTGCTTTAGCAATTTTTATCTCATCTTTTTCTTGGTTAGATGAGTTCAGGTGGTTCCCAGCACAGTTCTCTTCCAAGGCAGCAGTTGGCAGGGAAAAGTTACTGCTGTCAGATCCCCAGCTTGCCCAGGGATCAGACAGGAAGATCTGAAGATAGAGAGAGGATTAAAAGTAGGGAGCTGAAGCAGAAAGGTTATAAAACTCTGAAAAAAAATAAAAAAGTGAAATAATGGAAAAACCCCAGAGTGGTACTGAACAAAAGAGAAAAAAAACCTGTACAATTACTGCACAGGAACAGGGAAAAGCAGGAGAGACAAACAATTAGTGGCTAAATAAGGTGCTCAAATCTCTTCCTTTTAATGATGACATGCCTTGTTTCTTTATATGGTGAGTGATGATTCAGATTTAAAGGGAATATTAGACTGAGTCATTACTGTGATTCTTGGAAAATCTAGAATAAAAATTCACCCTTTTCTGAGCATTAGGTGACTTCAAGTGAAAAGATGTTGCAATTCTAGAGAATGGTAATTAGGTTTAATTATAACCTAACTGACCTTCTGTGGTGTTAAAATGTTGGCAGAACTTGTTTGTCTTGGCAAGCCACGCTCTCCTAGAAGCTGCTGTTCTTGTGTTTGGCTTGGAGAGTTCATTGCCATATGGATCTGCACATATGGATTTATCCATCACCCATCAAAGGAATCGTGAGAGATCTGAAAAGACCTCACTAAAGGAATGTGAAATGACAAGATTCATATCATCTGAAGTAGAAATAATAGATAATATTATCTGGATGTGTGCTGTGAATTACCTAAGCCTTGCAATACTATTTATCATGTACTAAAATTTGAAAAATAAGGTGCTGAAGTACAGTTGTTTTTTTTTTTAATTATTTGTGCCATACTGTTAGTATATATCACTTTTCTTTATATAGGTCTTATTTTTCTTATTGCCTGATTTGCATTCAGGCAAGATTCAGAGAATGTCAGAGATTTCTTTAAAGTAAAAAGATGCTTCTAGAATAATACAAACTAAGGGCATGTTACAGAAACAGAAGAGTGAGAGACAGGCAGATTTTCCCATGGCATGAGGGAATTGTCTGACTCTGCAGATCCCAAGGTGGTTTTTGCTGAGTGTTGTGGCAGCACTGCTGACAGCCCTGGACAACCCCAGGCAGTTGTTTATCTGCTGGGTTTGCAGAATGGAAACAGATCCTGGTCCTCAGTCCAACTTTATTACAAACAGTGCCAAGCCTGGGAGATTTTAAAGCTGAAATGTTGTTCTTCCTTTCAAAGAACACAGAAATCCGAGGGGTGTTGCTGGAAGCTTTTATTTTTTTCCCAGTTTGATGTTTTTAAATATATGTCATGTATTATAGAGATGTAGAAATAGAAATAACATGTAAAAAGTATATCAAGTTTTTACTCCTTCTGGAGTTGAGGCATCTGGAGATGATAATCAAGAGGCAGATAAGTGTTCACTCAGAAGTTTCTGATTTTTGAGGGAACCAGGAGAGGCTGGTGCTGGGCTGTAAAGCAGGCAGCAACATTTGAGATTTGTGGCCAAACAGCTCAGATGATGGTGGCCCTTCAGGAAGTCACAAACCTGTTCCTCCAACCCCTCCTGGGGCAGGGAACTCCACTGGAGGAGCTTCTGCACAAACACAGCCGTGCTCATTAATGTTGAAAACCAGTTTCTCATTTTCAAGCACCTCAAGTGGGCATGTGTCACATTTAGTTTCCTTTGTTGATTCATAATGTTTTGAAGTTGTTTTACTTCTCACAGGTTACTTTTTTTAGCCAGGCTCAATGATGGCTTTTGATACTTGATTCTGAATTTAAGTCATTCTCACTGCTGGCCTACATCAGTATTAGTTTCAAACTTGGCACTGGTGTTGATGCTTCACCTTCAAATGTTAAGAGTAACTGATAAACTAGAAATCTAAACATACACAGGTCTTTTTTTAATTCCTTCCAGAGACTGGGAAGGAAACTGGACTCCTTGGGTTGGATAGCAACTAACATTAGCATTTAATGGCATTTCTCCTTCCCCCACTCTCCAAAATGGAGATTGAGTTTCCTTCCTGATTGGAAGGTGCAGCATATATCTGAGCTCATCAGTTATGCTGAATTTCATAAAATATTGGAGAACTGCTCAAGTGATGCATCTCAATTAGCCAGTAACAAAAATGGTGTGTGAACTTAAGAGAAAGTGTTGTAATTAAACACAGCAGTGTTCCTGAATTCCCTTCAACAATTGGGGCTTTAAGGTTGAAAGAGCAGCTTTTCCTCAAAGATTAGGGGAATAGTGAAGGGGAATAGTTTTGCTTTAATAATCCCAGGGCTATTTTTTAAAGGTTCTGGGGCAAGCATTAACTATGGATGTAATTAATCTATTCCTACATGCTTTTAGTCATTTTGTCATATTCATTAGTTCCGTAAGAAGCCTCATGAATCCAGAGTCAGATACAGGATAAATTTGCATTTGGGGTTGTTCTGTTTTACATGAACTTGGGCAGGCACTTGCTGCTATCTGATTTCAAAGGCTTGCACTTTTCCAAATACTCCAGAGATCAGTGAATTTGTTTTAGCACTTCTCCAAGTTTCTATATTGCTTGACTTTTAATTTTCTACCAGGGCCTGACCTGCCTCCAAGTGGGATTCCTCTGCCTGACCTAAAGCAGCGTGTCTGTAAAGCTGCAGGTTTTCCATTTAATGCTAATACTTGGGCAGATCTTCCTCATTTTAAAGGCAGCCACTGTCTCTGTTCGTGGCAAAGGAGTCTCATCTTGCTGAGAGTGAGTTACCTTATCATTATCCTACACTGCCTTGTGTAACTTCAGCTACACTGAGTGGCATCTGATGAAGCCACCTCAGTTTGTTTGCAGTTCCCTAGCAGGCCTGACATTACTCACAAGCTCTACAAAGCTCTCTGTTGCAATGCCCACACCTTTCCTATTTTTAGGGTGCTGGTATGCCAGCAGTTATTCTGGTGGGGGTAGGTGGAGGGGGCGTATTCTCTCCTCAGATTTTGTGCTGCTTAGAGCTATTCTGTTATCATGCTCAAGCATATTATCTTCTGCAGGAGACAAAGCCTGCTGGTAGGGTATATGAAGCAGAAAAATTGTTCTGCTGTGTTGGACCTGTTATTAAGCAAGGTTTATTTAAATCATAGTATTGCCCCACAGTTCATAAATATTTTCTCCCATCCTGGTGTTTACATCCTGCTTGTGGCTGTGTTGGGTTTCTCACTGTCCCTCCAGTGATGCAGCACATCCATGATCCTTTCCTACTGCTCCTTCCAGTCCCTGATTGTGCTCTGTTGCTCTTCTTTGAACTCCTGTGCCTGTGATCCTTCTGGAAATGTGACACCTGGAAACAACTGTAGTTTTACTGGAGCTGCCTTCCAGCACCACACAGAAGGGACTGAGGGTCTGTGATTCCTCCCTGCTCCCTGTCTGTCACTCTGGCTTTGCTTTGTGGGCAACAGCATCGGATTCATCTTTGAGCCACAGAATGTTGAGATTTCACATTGAATTTTCTAAACAATAAATGATTTTTTTTCCTCCCCTCAAACTATTACTGAGTTTTGTGTTAATGACAGTGTTGGCATGAATATACCACTATAGCTGTAACACATTTTTCAGGGTTTCTCATCCTGCTTCAGCCTGGCTGCTGCAAGTCAGATAAGCTCCTGTTTCAGAGTTGGCTTTATGGTACCCATTTCCAGGTGTTAGTGTTCTCATTATCATCTGGTTATTCAAACTGTGCATTTAGAATTCTGTGACTGTCACATTACACTCTCAGTAACAGCACCATACAGCTTCTGCCTATTTAATCAAGATGTCTGGTGGCAGCCTGAGTCGATGATTTTCATTCCCTGTGATAGAGTCATTGACTTCTGGATTCACTTTTCTGTATCTTGATGGCAAGTGATATGTAGATATTTGTTGGAGACATGCCAGTGTTTTTCTAACCCCCACATGACATCCACAGGATGTCAGATTGTTCAGAAATTGCTTTTAAACTGTTATTAACTTCTTGCTGGGTTAGCTGCTTTTTATGGTTCTAATACAACAATTTCACTGCTTTGCAAGAAGCACATGAATGTCTTACTCTTAATTTAGTGAGATCATGCAGATTACTGTTCCTTATCTATATCTCTGGTCTTTTTCCACTTATAAATAATCTAGTTTAAGTAAGTGAGCCAGACTTTGTGTGAAGAGTGCATACCAAAAGAAAGGTCTTCCATTCACATCCAGTTTTGCAATGCAGATGGTTGAAGAGATGCCTGCACTGGCACTGAACAGAAGACTCTGCTTGTGCAGGAACACTTGGGTCTGGAAACTGAATAACCAGGTTAACACTCAGATGAGCCTGAATTAAGAAGTTGTGGCTCTCTGCAGATGAGCTCAGGCACTGCATGGTGCTGATTTATAAGTGACACCACTTCCAGAGCCAGAGCAGGCACCGAGGTTTCTTGAGCTGCTGCTGAAGATAAACATGTCAGTTCAAGGTAATGCTGGCAAATAATAGAATCATTTACTACACAAGTCTAAAAACAGCAACCAAAAGAAAGAAAAACAACAAAAAACCAAACCCTTTAAGTGGCTCAGAGCCAATCTTAGCTATTTTTACCAAGAATTTCTGGGAAGAAAACAAACCTTAGCAATATATTCTGGGTATCTGTAATACTATCCTGGAAATGCTCCAGATGGACAGAATCACTTTGTAAAATAATTTCAGTCTAATAATCTCTAGGAAATCATCTCCACAGCTGTATATTGAATTCTGAAGGTCCTAGGTACTTACAAATATTTTTGGATGTATTTTGCCATTTCCAACTTATTGAATGAGCAGCTCTGGTTCCTGGAGACAAAATAGGTGTTTGGGAGGTTCTGGTATGTCAGTTTCTAAGACTTTTAAGCTTAGTTATACCTGCAAGTTCTGAGATATTGCAAGTATTTCTGTGGTATTTTCAGCACATTCAGAAGTCAGTTTTAGAAATGTCAATGATTGCATGATTTTTCAGCCAAATTAGTAAATGCTTATGATGCAACTTTGGAAGAGCAGCTGGACTCACACAGCTTCCCTGAACCAAACCTTTTATGGTTTAGCTATTAATATTATCCTGGATAAAGTGCTTTCTATAGGGAATGGGTTTGGAGTAGCTTTTTTACCCCTTTGATAAGCACTAATATGTGGCTTGAGTGGAGAAGGAAAGGGAAGCTCAGGTCCAAATTTTCCTCAGTTGGAGTCAGTAGCTGTTCCATCTTTCAGAATCTGTTCATTGTCCTATTTAGTTTATGCAGAGGAAAGAGATTTCTTTTCTAATTTCCATAACCATAAATGGTTGCTAAATTTAACAAAGGGAGAAAAATGGAATAGGGAACTCTAATCCTGCTTTATGGCACTAAATAAAATTATTTGTCTTTCTAAATCTTTGAATTAATTTTATGGAAGGTCACAAGTCCACCTCTCAAAGCGTATTTCAGTAAAAGCTGCAGAGTGATTTACTTTGGAACCTTCTGTCTCTTTGCACTTCTACCATTTTTTCAGTGCAAAACAAAGCTGTCAAAATATTTACTTGGGCGTTTTGTTCAAACATTCTCATATGGAAATAGTGTATTTAATAACATCATTAACATGAATTCACAAATCCTTTCATCTGGTATCTATCATTTACAGGATCAACTGAAAAATACCTGACTGCTCAGCCCCATCTTTAAAGAGATTTTAATATGTTTTTTTAAACACATATTGTCTTTATCTTCTCTCCACCATAGTAATGATAATTTGCTTTTCCATGATACCTTTCCTGATACCATATCACAACTGTGTTTTGATAAATAAGTGGAAAGTATTTTGACACTGATTTATTTACTCTCGTTATGACAGCTTTTGAGAAAGTGTTATGTTACCTCTTTTTTCAGGTGATAAATTAAAGAGTGATGAAATTTGTGACTCACCAAAGTCCCTGTACTGTCCAAAGGTCTCACTTTCAGAGAAGTGAGATGAGGGAAAGTTGACTTAACTTTCTTCTCATCTGAGCACAGGCTCTGTTTTCTTTGGCCCTGTACCAATGTCTGCTCCCCACAGAGCTGCAGGATTTTTCTCAATTCCTTCTTTTGAAAGTGAAGTTTGCATGGATTTTGTTCTGTAGTGGCATCTCAAGGCAGTCCTGGAGGCCACTAGTCTCTGTGGGCATGCAGGGTTAATGGATCAATATTCCCAACCTTGCTATCTTGGGAGAGGTTTCTGCCTCCCATGCTTGGGGTGGCCTTCCTGGTATTGCTGCAGGTGACCAGAGCACCTTTATTCCCCTTCCTTGCTGCTGATAAAACTAGGAACAAAAATTGCCATGTATGATACTCGTGTCATGTATGGCACCTTAAGTGCCATGGTGGAATTTAAGATGACTTTCCTGCCTGAGGAGGCTTCCAGTGCATTCTTAGTGAATTGTTCGGGGTTTTTTTTTTCCTGAAATTTAGTTTGCTTTATTTACTGATAATTTTATCAATAGCATGGTTAAAACTTCTAAAATTTTTCACATATATGTTGTCACAACTGTAAGTTGTATTAGCAGTACTTAACTTCTGGGCTGTAAAGTGCTTCCTCAGATGGGGAAAATTAGATTGCATGCATTAAATCCACAAATACTCATATAAAAATAGTTAAGGTTTCTTTGTCTGATTCTCTTTCCCGTAAAATAGCATCTTGATTTCCAAACCTGGTTAAGAAAATTTAATGTCTCCTTTTTTTAATAACTCATTTCCAGTAAAATAAAATTTAGTATAAATGAATTTTCTTAACAGTTTATTAAATGTAGCCATTAGATATTTATCGCTGAGATACAGCTTTCATCTTTCCATGGTACTGTGCAAAAGAGATTGCATCTAATTGAATAATTAAACAGCTTTAATATATTATTTCATCTGATATTACTTTCAGAGACCTTGTGAGATATATTAGGGAGATTCAGAAGTTTTTAATAACAGACCAGTCTGCTTCAGGACTATATCCTGACAGTAAGGAGACATCTTCACTCCTCACTGAAGTGCTCAAAACCTCACACAAGCACTTTGATCTTTTCCATTTGTCTTTGGGGAGAATTTGACACTGTTCAGGTCAAATAAAACCAGCATAATTAAAAAAAACCCATTTCACATAAAAGTATTACAGCAAACTACCTCTTGATATTTTTTAACTAAAAGCAGATGGCAGGGGTTATTTACTTTATTTTGGGAATATTTCATCTGCAGGGAGGTTGCACTGAAGGAGTGTGAGGCACAGCTTTTTCTCCCAGCTTCTGAAGTCTGCTCCCCCCTGGCTCTCCAAACTCCCTGCCTCACTCCTGGCTCCAAAGCCAGGCATCCCCTCCTGAACCCTCCTTCTGGCTTTGAGAAAAGGCATTTTGTGCTCACCCATCTTCCTCCATTCTTGACATGGCAGAAATGGGAGTTTTTTATGTTCTCTCGGTGTCATAAAATTCAGATCTTGGAGAATTAACACCACTACTCACTTCCTCAAACCCATTCAAACTATTCATCCAGTGCCCAAATATTCCCAAGTAGTGGTGGGGAGTTTCGTAGCTCTAGGGGATCATTTAGACTTGTCAGCCAAAGCCAAAATTAAAATTTAAAATGCAATTGGCAATGATTATTAATCAATTAGCTCCAGGGAGCTGTCAAGGCTTCCTAACCAGAGTTAGAATAACAAGAAATATTTTTGAAATAATAAAACTAGATCTTTAATAAAACTTGTCTCCTTCTTCACACATTTATTACTATGATGATGCCTAAAAAGGTATCAGTAATTACTTTTATATGAATGAAATTGAATTGGAATGAGAGCCATCTGCAGGAAGCAGTAATTGGCAGATCCATTTCTTTAAGCATACATGACTTAAAATCTTAGTGCAACCCATGTCACAGGGTATTAGAAGAGAGGAATCTTACACTGCCCTGAACACCTTGGTGTGACAGCAGCTTTTATTATTCAGTGAGAGATAGCTGAATATCTCAGCTAAATCAAGAAAATGTGAGTGGGCTGTGAACTGCTGAACACTTTTAGGTTGATCTTGAAATTGATATTGTCCCTTTTTAGAGCTCTTCTGCAAAAAGAAGAGTAAATCATTCTGTAGGGTTACATCTTGGGGGATTCAGATGCCGTGGGGTCTGCAGCATGCCTCTGCCATACTTCCTGATGAATGCAGCTGTGGGATGTCCAGACTGGGATGTAAAAAATGACAAGGATGGCTGATGTGTCATTTTGTTCTATTTTTTTTTTTAAGGTTTCTATATATATTCTCGTTGTTGGTCCAGAATAACCCCACATGTGGTACTTCTCAGATGCATTGTAAGAGCCACTTGTGTGATGGGTTATTTGAAGAGGGCTACATTTTCCTGTAGCAAAAATGAACTTTGACTAACTAGCCAGCAATAAAAATACTTGGATTTAATTTAGAAATAAAAAAAAAAAAAAAAAAAAAAAACCCACAAATGTAATTGCTGCAACAGTGCATTGAGGGCTGCTACCCAAATTAATAAATAGCAGCTCTTCAATACTGTCCTAAGAGAACTCACTTAAGTAAAGGGGATCAGTAGGGATTAAACAATCCAATATTTGACAGCTTGACAGTTCTATACCTACAGAACATTTCCCTCAGAACAAACCAGCTCTGTAAAAGAGTTACAGGGCCAGTTCTGCAGCACAAAGTTCAGCTTCCATGTGAGGAGGGGATTTCCCCTGGAGGGTGCATGGGGGAGTCCCTGGATACCACAAGGGATGGGATTGATTGGAGGCCAGTTCTTTGTCAGGGTTGTCAGGCAAAGGAGATGACACTGGTGGTATCTGTTCACAGATGCTGCTGGCAGCCAGCCTGCCTGGCCATCCTCCAGGCTGCTGGGCTGGGTTTCACCCCTCAGGTTCCCTGAGACCATGGTCCACCCTCTGAGCAGCTCCTGTTCCTCAAAGACGTGGGAAAACCCCATTGGGAAACATGCAGGAAGAGGGTTTGAATCCTGTGGGGAGGAGAGGCCAGCTGGGCTCCCTGCAGCTGGGACTAGAGCTGCTGGATGCTGAGCCAGAAAGGAAAAACGTGCCTGGTTCTGGGATGTGGTGCAGGTCAGCATTTGGCATCTCCTTAGCAGAACGAGAGCTTTGCTTTTCCTTGTAACAGTGAAATGCTGCTCTGGACTCTGGAACTGCAGAAGAGCAGTTGTTGGCTGTGGAAAGCCCTCAGGCTTTTGCAAAAAGCAAAACCACACAGAAACACCCAACCAGACAAATTGAAGACATCTGGGCACAGAAGGGCAGCCCATTTTCAGCAGTGCTGCTGATCAGTGGCCCAGCTGGATTAGGCACCTTCCCAGGGTGCCAGCATCACTTTTAGCCTCAGGGCTTCCTGAAACAGCCCCAGTGCCGAACTGAGGAACACAAACCTTCAGCTCAGTGTAATGAGCAATAAATTGGTCCTTGGGTGTCCTGGCTGGTTCAAAGCAAAACCAATCAGCCAATGTCATCAGTATCCAAATCCTTCTCCAAGTGGCCGTGTCTTCATCCCTTCTTAAAAGCTTTCGCAGATAAAGTTTCACGTGAAGTTTGTTTCTCTTCCAGCATTTTTTTAGCATCACTATGTGGAAAACCATGACACTTTAATATATTTCTTGTGTTTTATTAATAAAACACAGAAGTTTGGGTGTTTTTTTACTGTTTGTTTGTTTGTTTGTTTGTTTGGGTTTTTTTGTGATTTTGTACCTTTTTTGGTTTTTGTTTGTTTGAACCTTTAAAGTTTTAGAAGCTGATTTAAAATTTGAAAAGCAATGAGAATGAGCTCCTCATCTTGAATCTGTGCCTTTGCAGGAGTGTTCTGTACCACAGTTGGACATTTTTGGGTGTAACAGTAAGGGAGAAGAGAATTGACCGTATTTGTTTTTTCTGGGTCTGGTAGCATATTGCTCATCTGATCTTCAGAAAGCATTTATATAAATGGACTTTTGCCAACTTTTGGAAAGGATTTTACTTGCAGCTGGCTCCTTACATGATTTTCATACGGAGTGTGGGGCCCTCTTTATCTCCTCGTACCCCCCAGGATGTTCTTCATGGGAGGGAGGCATAACAGTTGTTTTCATTTTCCCTTTCCCTTATTTCTGGTTCAGGCATCAGTGTGACCAGAATTAAGTGCAAGAAAAGATGGACATCTGGAGAGGAGATGGGACTTTGGGATATAGTTGGTCGTATATTCCTTGCAGGAGCAGAACAGATTGGCTGTGAAGGGCTCAAATTCTATTTTTTATTCTTCTGTGATAATTCAATTCCTGCTTTGTGTGCTTTTTATGAATGTATGTAAAATAAAAAGCATGTTTAGCTTAGAAATACAGTAATAGTAGCCGTGGGCTTTCAAGCCTGACCTTTTTGTTATTACTGAAAACAACAGCAACTTCTCAGCACGTTATTACTGCTATATGTATTTTTTTTCAAATCCAAATGCAGTTTTGCTGCAGGTGGGCTAATGCGGATACCAGCAACTAAATAACTATATCAGGAAAATAATTTTTAAGGAAATTATAATGGGTTTTTTTTCCTGGTTGAATGCTGTTGGCATTTGCAGGTGGGATGGTGCCTAAGCTGAATCACAGCAAGGCACCCCACGTGTATTGTACCAGATGTAAGAGACAGGAGCTCTCCTCACGACCTGCTGCATGGTTTTGAGGCATTGTTACAATTTTCTGGGTCAACTTTTCTTCCCACCTATCATCTCTCTCATCTGTTTATACTTGAAACTCTTCAAGGGAACTTCTCGTGTTGTGTTTGAACAGAGCCTGTGGTGGGGGAGGAAGAGGATTTCTAACTTGGCTGAGGCTTCAGGATGCAAACATAATATAAAACCTTACAAATAATGGCAAGTGATAAAAGTACATAGAATAAAAGATAAGCTGTGATAAACATTTTATGTAGATCTAATCAAGCTTGGCTTTATGGCACAAAGGCTCCTTCCTTTCACTTTATAAATACTTTCTAAGAAAATCCTGTGACCTGTTTGCTGCACAGATTCAAACAGATACAATCTGTCCTAATACTGGACATCAGGACAAAAATGGGACACTTAAAAGCACATTTATTTTTTCCTGCATGCGTGATTCCTAAATTTAAAAAAAGCTTCCTCCTCTTGCCTTTTCACAAGTCTATAGTCATTATACTGTGTCTAAACCAGATGGAAGAATATATTAAAAAATGTTTTTAAACCACAGATTGAAAAATGGTGCCAGGATTTTCAGCCAAAAATGTGGCACTGATTCTAAAATCTGTTGACAATTTTAGAAAGTTTTCTTTTGGCAAATGAGCTCCATTAGTGTCTTTTCTTTCTTCCAGGAAAATAAGAAAAATCTTTATCTGAGTCATAATTTAGCTAGATTCCAACCCAGATTTGAGAATATCAGCAAAAATATATTAACTTTCTTCAGGGTTTGGAGTTGGGACATAGACAGACTCATCCATAACATGAGAAAAACACAGTTAAAGGCCATGGCT
>VZUA01046242.1:70354-81655 GCA_013401035.1 Horornis vulcanius
CAGGAGAACAGTTAGAGCCTCTCACCAGCACAGTAATAGACCCCTGGGAGCAGATCCTGCTCTGCTCTCCTCTTCCTCAGCTGCAGTTCCAGCTTTCCCTTCAGTCCCACTGATTGCTGGGTGAAGGTGTTGGTCCTGGGGCTCTGCCTCTTGCAGTTATGGAAAAGTCAGAAGCTACAGTTGAAGATAGTTGTTGCTGTGGTTGTGTTTGGCAGAGAAAGCAAAGCATGGTGCTTCCTGCAACTGTGCAATGGTCAGAGGGGTCTTGAAATTGGGTAAGAGATTTGTAAAACTGCTGCTTGGTGGTGCTGTATCTTGCATATCAGAGCTCAATATGAAATATTCTAAGAGTTGTCTAATACTTGATGCTGTTGTGCAAATAGAAAAGGACACTTCAATTGCATTTCATTTTTTTACTTTGCACCTTTTCTTCAAGAATCTTCAGCTGGCTGGCAAACGAGTCATCTTCACAACAGCCAGGAAAATGCCAGAACACACATTTTTGGGAGATCTGTATTGCTAGGCCTGTTTAAAAGACAAGACTGTGAGGACTCAGAGAGCTTATCCAACACACTGCAAATGCTGTCGTGCCTCTGGCAAGCAAATCTTGCCTTGTCCATGTGCTGTCCACCACACCAGCCTCTGCTTCCTGCTCAGCCTGGCATTTTCATCCCTAGATTTACATTATGTGATGAGTAAGTCTAGAAAATTCTCCATCGTGCATTTTAAATTATTTATCTTAAATTATTAAGTGTGCAGTCAGTTACTGAATTCCTGTAGCTGGTTGGAGCTGTGAGGGAAGATGTAATCTGGCACTTTATTCACTTTTTGTCATTTGGTCATGTACAGTTTTCAAGTCTCAACGTTGCTTGTATCTTAGGCAATCATATGGGCACAGATAGGACAAAATCATGTCTTTGCCTCTGCTTGAATCAGTCTGCTGTGTTAATAAAAATTGCATCCCAGGCTAGATTTAACAGTGTGTGCAGAATGACAAATTACATCTTCATCTGCCTATGCTGATTCTAGTCGAGTTAATCTGCATTGTGTAGCTCTGGCTAGCAGAATGCATGTCCTGAGAGAATGCTGAAGTCAGGACTCGCAGGCAAAATAAAGGAACACTAATTACTTAGAATTGCTTAAAGCTGGAACTGTGCCTCTAATGGAAGTACTAATTACTCAAAATTTGACAGAAGTTCCCTTTAATTTGGCTGATCCTTGCTATGGGTTGTGTGTATCTATTTGGTTCTTCACTGCCCACAATTTAATTTGTTATCACCATTGTAAAATTACTGTGTAAATGAATTCTGTTTGTATTTGGAAAAGGCTTCTTGGAGTTGTTGAATGTGTAGTTTATTTCCTTATTTCCTCTCATTGGAAAACTGCTCTGCTGTATTTCTCTTCATTTTAAAGCAAGGTGAATATTGACTCATCCCCTGTTATTTCAAATACCTCAGAAATGCACATCTTTGGTTTGAGCTTAGGGGTTTTGGGTTTGTTTTGTGGGTTTTTCTAAATTTTGCCATTGAGTAAGGCAAAGTAAAAAACTTTAAAATTTATTCCGATTTCTGCAAATCAGTGTCAAAAACAACAATCGCAAAAGAGATTTAAATTGCAAAATCAAGCACTCAGAAAATTAGAAAACATAAGGATGGAAATTGTCTGTGTAATTTAAATTTTACTCCTTCATGCATATGTGGTAGGATGGAACTTCTTAATTATGTCATCAGGGTTGTGTTTTCCTTTGTGTGCAACTGGTGAGTTGTTTATTCAGTGTTTTCCTTGCAGTTCTGCTGCTTTTCTCATTTTCAAAGGTAGGTCTACAAAGCAGTCCCAAAGCCAGAGAAGTAACTTTGCAGTTGGGCTTTGATCCTGCCCAGAAATAAGTAGGAACTTTCCTATTCCTTTGGTGTAGGAACTACTCATAGATGTTTCATCACAAATGTTCCCTTTAAAACATGTTTTAATGTTCTGATTCATTTACAGTCAAAATACCAAATTGATGTTACTTAATTTAAATCCAGTTTTGTTGACATAAAACTTTCCAGTGGCTTATTCTGGTTTAGCCTTTGGTTTCCTTTTATGTCTTCCTTTCTGTACAGCTGAATGAGCTTGTTATTTCTGTCCCTGCAAATAGGAATATTAGTTGTTTACAGTGATTCCAGTCATACAAGGACACAATTAAATGTCCTTGCCTGTGCAGGACAAGCTCATTTTCGCAGTGATTTATAATTATGTTCTATTTTAAATTCTTCATAAGAACCTACATAGTCAACAACTTAATGCGGTTTTAAATAATTATTATTTTTAAGTATGGGGGGGGTTTTTTCCCCTACAAGGGGCAGGGAATAGCAAACTAAATAAAACTAATTAGTAAATGGTGGGGGAAGGGCAGAGCAAAACAGTGGTTTATCTTTCTTTGTCAAAACAAAGCTGAATAAGAAGCTTGTGCTACTAAGAAACTTTAACTGGAGTTGCAGACATAGAGGGAGGGCCCTCTGGGTACAAACAGAAGAACACTCATACAGTTGCTCTTACTCTTTCTTTTTTTTTTTTCTCACATGCAGAAAATTTTTGGCATTCCCCAACAAAACCCACAAAAACACCTACGTCAAAAAGTTAAATAGGTTTTAAAATCAAATCCTTAAAGGTCAAGAAATGCCACATGTATATAAATGGCCAGAAGAATTAAAATTCTACCTCTCTGTGCCTCCAGCCTGGAGACTGAATGAAGGGGGATTGTGTTAGAGGCAAACAAGCAAAAACCTCTAAATTATGTGAGCACATAGTTAAAATTGCCAGTTACTCTTCTATTCATAGGAACATGGAGTTACATTCCCTATTAGCTTTAGTTATTCAGATTTTTAAAGAAAATTATTTTCTGCTAATTGAAATATCACATACGTGACAACTTACATCTATTCTCCTCAAGCTCCCATGTGCATTTTATCAAGTTTTAAGCCATGGGACACAGGATCTGTCACTCTTACCTGCTTACAAATAGCCAGACCAGCCAGGCCACAGTGAAAATCACCATTTGCTGTTGAGCTCCTTTGGACCCAGAGGATGTTTGGCACTGTGTTTCCCTGTATTGGTCTGGAGGTACAGCAGGCTTTGGCAGCATCCTGTGTACCAAGCAGGCTTGCTTAAGCTCCATGAAATTGCCCAAATCTGGCCCAGTGGTGCTGCTGGTGGAATTTGCCAGGGAGCAGTGACGTGAGCCCGTGGAGCACCAGGAGGCTGCGGGCTCGCAGCTGCTCGGGATGCTCAGCCCATGGCTTGGTGCCCTCTTTGCTTCCTCTTCTCACTCTTCAGCTGCTGGGAGTTGCCACCACTTTATTTGCCTGCTTTCCACGGGCTTAATCGGACTAAACAAAGTGTTCTAAAGCCATCTTGAGAAATTGAAAACTTCAGCTACGGCGATGGTGTTTCTCTGGTAGCATAGATACGTGTAAACAGACTTTATGGATTTCACACACACAGGACCCTTTATTAGAAGCAGAAGCTCTTGCTGCATCCTGGAAAGGGCAGATCAGCATCCTGATTTACCTTGTTAAACAGGCATGGTATTTCTGTGAGCTGTCACAAATAAATGCTCACAGATAGGCACAAGGACAAGCATCCAGGAAACCATGTATGGGCATCAACTGTGCCAGAGGGCAGGGATGACAGCGAGGAATGGAACCTCCTGAAGTTCCCTGGCTAAGGCAGAATGCCACCTGGCACAAATCCTGGCTGCCATAAGGTTGAAATAACAAATAGCATCCCTATTACATAAGGAAATCTTTTGTCCTTGTTTAAAGGGGCGCTATGATATGCCGGAAAGAATAAATATGGAGCTTCTCTGGAGTCTTGTGGTTAGTGCTTAGGGCCAAGCCAGCTGAAAATACCAGGGCTGACTGCCCTGTGTACAAGCTGCTGGCATTTAACAGGCAAAATCCGGGTGAAATTTCAGTGTCTAAGCATGCTCAGCAGCAGCCTTAGCCCAGTTCACTGCACTGGTGACATCTCAGTTCCAGGAAGGACTTTTGGATCCTGTTTTGTGACTATGGTGTTACTACAGCACAGACACAGGATTTGTGTGTTCAGAGCAGCCTCAGAACCCTCTGGAGGGCTGCAGTCCATGGACCACCTGGGCTTCTTGCAGTAAGTGGATAATGGAGCAGCTGTGAAGTTACTGTGGATGATCTTCAAACTCCCCCCAGCAGTGTGATCATTCTCACCCACCTCACCTCCCCTGCCTGCAGGTCACTCCCAGCCCCATAAAGGAAGTGCCTGCTTTGGTTTCAGTTTGAGAACTAACCTGAAGTGGTGGTAATGCTCAGGTTTTCCTTTGCAGCTCATGAGATGCTGTCTGTGCTGAACCTGCAGCCTGTGTCCAGGCCTGTTTCAGTGGCAGCCTGCAGGACTGTCAAAGGCAACGCTGATTTCCAGTTTGACTGCTCAGCTCTGCCTGTACCATCCTCTCTTTGGCTGGGATCCCTCTCAGGTCAGTACAGCTGTTACTTGTAACCCTTACCAAAAATTTTTGGCAGCTTTCAGTGCCTGCTATAAGCAGAAGCATTCATCAGCAGATGGTCCTCACACTTTCCTTTTAGGTCCCCAGCTGTGCCCACACCACCTCCGTGCACCCAACTGTGCTTCCACTTTCTATCTTTGTGTGAAAAAGTGCTTTCAGGTGCTTGGCACTTCAGCTGGGATAGCAGGAAGCATTGAGGATTGAAAGATCTTGTATTTGTAGTTACAAGACTGGAACTATCCTTAAAATTTCCCCTTTATTCCTTCAAGATGGCTCTGGGTTTCCATCCCACCAGCTGCTCCCTGGGGATGTGTCCAACCAAACAAAAGCAGACCTTGCCTCTGGATGTGCTTTTGTTTGGAAGAGATGAGGCCACTCTGAACCTCATCCCAGACTCCTTGTCTTATAAAAATTGAGTGAGGTGGTAGAAATTATTTAAGCACTTATAAAAGTGCCTGAGATGACTGAAAAGGAACCTTCAAGCAGAAGGTGTCAGTGCCCTGATAAGGCCTGGGAGGCTCTGCCTCTTGTTTGGGACTGGCACTTGTGTCGGTGTTTTCCAGCATCCAGTCCATGTGTGTGCCTCCTGTGGCTCCTGGATGCAGGATCATGGAGGGTCACTCTCTAGGCTGTCCCTTCATGGAAACAAACACTCTCTGGCCAAATTACAGGGTTGTTCAGGAGCCCCTGAGCAGTGGGAAGGGTGAACATGGTGAAGGAACAGTGGCAGGGAGATGCTGCTCTTAGAAATTATTAATTCCTTGGAAAGGACACACACCTCAGTCAGAACCCAGACCACTGTCAGATATTTTTATGATCAAAAAGAAGAAAACACTTTATATAATTTGAATTTCCAGTGTTTTTAACGTCGTGTTTAATCTCAGAGATGGACATTCTGCAGTGGGCAGATGGTTGCATTATGAATATTGCACCAGCATCTTTCTTGCCTTCCTGTGCAAGCTCCTGAGCAGATTACAACTTAATTTAACTGATAGATGGAAAAGTTCAGCTGTCTGAATTAGCAGAGAAGATGAGAAGGAAGACAGCTCATCAAAGTTAGGAAATGCATAAGTTAAAAATAGGACAGGTATTGCTGTCTGGATTCTAGGTCTGATAAAACTCACTCAAAAATTACCACCTGTGCAGCAATATGGCATGAAACAGCTCTCTGCACTTTACTGTGTTACTCTTCTTTTGAGCAGCTAGGTCTGCCAACTATAGAGCACAGAATGTGGAAGGAAAACTACAGTGAACTTGACAATTATTTCCAGAGATTGGTTCAGTCCCAGAAAATGTTTATTGGCTCGCTAAAAAAAACCAGGGGTTCCCCCGTTGTTTTCTAAATCCTTTTTTTGTTATTGCAGCTGTCTTTGGACAAAGGGAGGGGGAAAAGTGACTGCAGAGAGCTCAGGAGCATATCTTTGACATTGTTTAATGAGAAAACAGTGACTCTTGTTGAATCATCCCACTAACACAGAGCAGACAAAGCATCTCAGTTCATTTCTGTTTGGTTTTTGTTTTGAGGGGTCCCAGCAGAAGCTGAAAGGGTGGCAGGTGAGCTTGGGTTTGTGCTGCTCCCCACACAGGTGCTGCAGGTGGTTTCTGCTCCTAGAGAATGAGGGGAACGTGACCAATGCTGTCCTTCTGCAAACAGCACCTCCTCACTTTTCTGCTCTGCTTTTGACAGAGTTCCTTGCTAAAGGATCAGGATTGCAGCTGGCAGAATGGATCAATCAGCCTTTATTTGCATCATTGCTGTGGGTCCTATCTCCCTCATAAAATTGCTTTGATGGTCAAATTAAACTTTTGACCTGCTCTACAGCTGAAGGCACTGGTGGTTTGGATTGTCCAGAGGGTGCTGGGTGGGCTCCATCTCTGGTCCTGGAAAAGGGCACCTGAGTGCAGGTACTGGGGAGCAGAAACATCACCTTTTAGACAGGAAACCAATTTCACTCTAATGTGGAACTGTGTGCTGACTGAAACTGGCAGCAACAGCACACGTGCCACAGAAGTTGCTGATACTTGTATTGTCTTTTTTCCTTTTTTTTTTTTTTTTTTTTTTTTTAGGTCTGAAAGGTATTTCCAGTTCAGTCAGTTACAGGAAGGTGATTAATGATCCCATAAAACTTTTTGCCACTGAGATTTGAAAATGACAAAGTACCACACACTGCTACCACAGCCCCATGGATTAAAATGTGCTGTAGTATTTCAGAGCGATTTTTTTAATATGTGGAAATGATAAAATAATTGTCTCAGAGGAGGGCAGACAGATGTCTCAGCTGGCTTATCTAGAAAATCCTGCCATTTCTCTCAGACATGACCTTTACCTAGGTCATCCTGCCTTTCTTGCAACTCAACTGGATCATGCTGATGGGCACCAGCTTGACATAGCCTTGAAATCGGTTCAAAATCCAGCCCAAGCTGTTTTGTGGATAGAAGAAAGTAAAATGCTTGTAGTCCCTTTCTGATTGTCAGGATGCTAAGGCTGTAATTCAAGTCATTAGGCTTAGGGTATAAAGCCTTCGTAATCCAAGTCTTAAGAACCCAAAAGGTCGCTTGTGGTCCAATAATCCTGAATAGTAAATGTGATGAGCTGGCAGTGACTGTCCTGATCCTGAAGCATCTCTCAAAATAAACGCTGGTCTCTGCCCCAAAAGCATATGCACGTTATTTCCAGATGAGCCAAGAGGCTGTGCAAGGAATAAGCAGCTTGCCTGCTGAACAGCTTTGTGCAGCACTGATTTGTATGAAATTATTTCATTAACTGGGCTGAAGGAGTAGACAAGAGGATTCTGGAGGTTTTAAAGACACACCCTGCTCTGGCTGCAGTGGTCTGCTGGAGAGCTCCTTGCTCGTCACCAAAATCCCTCAAATCCTCCCCAAAATGTGCCAGTGCAGCTGCTCACGTGAGTGAAATGAGCAGAGGTTGCTCATGATAGGAATGGCTCATCCCTGCTCTCAGAATGGTGCCAGAGGTCGTTCATCTTCACACAAGTGATGGGGACAGTGAGTGTGAAACACCTGGCCAGAGGTGCAGCAGCTGGCATTAAGCAGGCATGAGAAGATCTGGCAGATCCTGGGTAGCCACATCCCAGCTGTGAGACTCTGCAGGGATCCAAAGGGCAGTGGCTTTGTGGCACAGCACAGAGAGGGAGTTTGGTGCCTGGCAGTGCGGGATGGCAGCGTGCAAGGAGCCCCAGGGTGGTTCTGTGGGAGGAAAGGACAAGTGGACAGACGTGGAGGGTGCAGGCATGGGATAATTTACAGGGTCAGTTAAGCATGAGCATTTAAGGAGCTTAGTCCTTTACTCACCTCCTTGATACCTCCTCAGGAAGGTGCCAGAGAGGTAAAGAAATGGAGGGCTGGGAACACTGAGCCACTTATGGGACCACTTGTAGGGTCCCCTCTTGGTGCCTGACCCTCCTTTTTGTCCCTGTCTTTGTGCTGAGGGCAGTTGGATGTCAGCTGGGAGTAGGGCTGCATGACTTTGTTTTTCCTCTTAAATGTCTCCTTGCCTTTCAATTTGTTCAGTATTTGAACTGATTTTCATCTTTATATTGTATTTATTTAGTGGTGCTTTGGATATGGTTATTTTTCTGCCCTGAAGGGCCTACTTTTCCATTCCATTTTAATATATAACTTCTATTAACATCAAGGCTTGCTGCATGCATGAAGGGGCACTGAATAGCTAAACTGTACTTAAATACCTGTGACCTCTTGGCTCGTCTATATGGAATGATTATTAATGCTTTGTCCTTGCCGTGTTTCATCAGAAGATGCTGCCACACAAGGCAGAGCTGGGGAGGTCTGATCATCCCTTTATTACAGATGGGTAAAACAGAGGAAAAGAGATTAAAAGATTTGCCAGGAACACAGAGCAATCAGTGGCTGTGCTGAAAATAGAAGCCAGGCTCCTGGTTTCCATTCCCCAAATCTGGCCTCTAGACAACGCTTTATTAAAAATGTAAATGCAAACATAGACAATCTTTCCTTTTTCAAACCTTCCCTGTGAACATTTTGTGTCCTTTTGACTCTGTTTCACAGAATAACCTGGTAGCATTTGGATCAAAGAACCAGGAACTGGCTGGGCTGAGCTCACTGGATACTGCAAAGGGAGCTGGACTGGACCACCAAAACCTCAGAGTGACCAAAGAGCTCATGGCAGAAGGTGGGAGGAGACTTGTGTCTATTTTGAGACAGAAAAGTATTCAGTAGCTGTAGGCTACTGTTCAAAATCCTTTGATTACTGTATTTAAGGAAGCCAAAAGTGATACTGTTGTGACAGCCAGTCCCTCAGCCTTTGTATTCTAGAAAATATTCTCTCTTGTAATGCACCACAGATCCCAAGCTGGCAGCAGAAGGACATGCAGGCATTTTAACTGTTTGCTATTAAGTCTGCAGATGATGGGTAAATCAAACACAAGTGAGGTTTGAAATGCACAACCAGGAGGGAAAAGTGAATTGGGTCTCACTGAGGAATGGCACAGCTGCAGAGCCTCCTGCTCCTCACAACAGAGATGCTGGCAGTGCCATTACTGGGCTCATTCCTTGGGCTTGGCCCAGCTTTATTTCTGTTCCCATATTGTTCCTCCATGCTGTAAACAGGCTTGATGATCCAAAAAAAAAATAAAAATAGCATATGGATGCAACCCAACCAAACAGCCAGAGTAAACTTCATGGGAGAAACTGGATTTAGAAATGCACCCCTGAGTCATGCCAAAGAGTCCACGTTAAAGGCTTTTTTAAGAAGCAATTAGGAAGCAGTCTCCTTTTAAAGACACTTCCCAGAGCTTATTACAGGGACAGAACATGCAAATTAGGGCTAAATTCTGCCTGTCTCCCTCAAGTGCATGTCTTTGTGTGAGCAGGGTTCGAGGAGTGGCCGCACTCCCTCAGATCCCTGTGGAGCTGCATGTGGCTCACTGCTGTGTCCAGAGAAACTGCAGATCCAGAGGGAACGTGGACACATCATCACTGGCACACCTGAAAGGGAAAGTGAGTGTTGTTGGAGCCTGCTAGGAACTGACCCCTGCAGCATGTCTCCAATTCCTGCTGTTGTTACTGGCAAGCTTAAAATCAACAATGGGAAAACTCAGCTGCAGTCAAAGGGACGAGAGCTGGCCTTGCTGAAGTTGATGCATCTTCCCTAAGGCATCTCATCCCACAGCCCAGAACCCTCTGAATCACTTTCCACTCCACAGAAGCCCAAAATAAGTGAGATGAGATGGAACATAAATCAAGATGGCAAGCTGAGGACATCCCCTCTCTCTGGAGCTAGAAAGTGCCTTGTTTTGAGGAGCTGTGGGACCAAGTGGTTGCTCATCTGCCCAGAGAGTGGGGACATGGTGAGGGGCTGGGAGTGTCTCCTTGAGGCTCACAGGCCTGGGGTAAAGGTTCAGTTCACCTGTACAGGTGGGCTCAACCTTGAATATTTCAGTGTCTGGGAAAAGCCTCTTTAGAAAAGATCTTTTGTGTCATCTTCATGCTCATTGTTGAAATCGTAGCAAGAAAAAAGCAGTTTTCATTTGCAGAACTGTTGCCTTTTGCCATTTCTGCTGGCTTAGGAGAACAAAGTCTCACTGCTGAAGACTGAACGTGATGCAATTTTCAATGTTCAGCCCAGCAGCTTCTGAAATACATTCACATTTTGTGAGGTTAATAACACTGTAGTCACCGATGCTGAATTTTTACTGGTTCAGGCCATATGTCTCTGACCTAATTAGACTTTTAGTGGCTAATGTTTTATGGAGCAAACCTCTAAGGGTTTTGTATCTGGTTCCTGAAGAATCACTCAAGGGGGAAATGCAGCTGCCTGGTGCTCCTGCTTTGAAATGGGCAAGTGCCTCCTTCACTCTCTGTAGGCTGTCCCTGCTGTTAACCTGGGCAGATAATACTGATACATTTTAACTCAAAATTAGTGATTGGGTTAAATATTAATCCGTAACCTCCAGAGGAGCACTGTGCTGCTTTGGTTGGTGATTCTGTATATGATCCAGTAGCATTTCTGAGTCCCACAATTTGGAAATCCCTGAAACGCTTGCAGGGCAGTCAGGGTTTCTTTAAAGCAGCTCTGAGGTGGAGATGAGCTCGTTTCTCAGTATTGCCACTGCTGAGACCACACGTATAAAACCACAGGATGGATTTTGCAACTGCAAGTCATGTTTCAAGTGCTTCATGGGTGATAAAATACCTGAATCTTGATAGATTTTGTTACTTTATTATCTGCTGGGGGCACGTTTACTGTGTCACCCCTTTTGATGCACCTGCTAGTGATGACTGGTTCTGATCATCTTTCCATCACTGTCTCATGTGACCTTTGAACCAATATTTTCTCTTTTCCATCTGGATTTTTCTCCTCTAAGCCAGGGATAATGGCACTTCTTTAGCTGGAGTGCACTTCACGTTCAAGTGAAGGGTGCAGTGCTGCTGCTGAAATGTGTCACAGACCCTATGCAGTGAGAAAGAGGATGGGGCTTTTTAAAGACAATCTACACAGGGCTGTAGAAGCTGGTATCACACTTAACACCATTTAAACACTTGAACCTTCCTCTGACAAATGCCTGACCTGCAGCTCTGAGCAGAAAACCCAAAACCTCTCAAACCCAGGAAGAGCTGGTCCCCCTGAGCTCTGTTCCGAGACCCGAGTTCACCATAGGCAGCCCCAGCCTGGAGAGCAAAGCTTGAATGTAGATTAATGGCTTAAAGGAGCCTGCTGGGTTCAGGGTCAGCAGCATTTTGGCTGTGGAAGGCTCAGAGGAGTTTGAGGGTAGGTTTGGGGGGGT
>VZUA01046244.1:1850-25397 GCA_013401035.1 Horornis vulcanius
CTGACTAGGAATGAGACCTGCATGGTCTCTTCCTGACCTTCCTGCTGTGAGATTCTCAGTTTATCAAATCTGACAAAAATTGTTTTCGACCTAATCTTGTCTCCCTGGGACATTCAAAGGTTGGAACCACGAAAATGTTGACAGAAAGTTGTAGGGTGAAATTCTTTCACAGAAGATATTTTGTGTAGGCCAAAAAAGTGAACATTTTTCCCAGGGTGATATTGGGATATTGGTTAAATAGTCTGGAACACCTGAAAATACCAGGATTAGGAGTGCTGGCAAAAAGGCCTGTCTTGTTTTGGGAGTCGTGGGGTTCTGTATGATACAAAAATTTTCAAAGGCCCTGTATGTGCTGGACACTCACAAGGAGTTAGAGATGAGAAATACTTTGGAATTACCAGTGCTGAAATAGCAATGCACTGAATTCTTTTTTCTTTGCAGCTGTTGTTACGCTTAATATGCCCAACAGGATGAAAAATGTGTTTAAAAATAATTTGAGAATAAAATTGGCCAGTGAAGATGGTATTGCTTTTTACAATTGGAGTTCAATTTTTCAGGAATGTATCACAAGGAAAAGTAAAATGACAGACATAGATTGAAACAGTGTGGCTGTGGAATTCGGAGAGGAATTCTGACAGAGAGGATTTCATTTAGCTCAACCAGACAGATTTAAGGCTGATAAAATGAATTTGAAACCAAATGAAAAGAAACTGTCACTGAATTGAACTGTGATTACTTTCTGGAGATCTTTCAATACCTGAAACCGACACTGATTTAATCACTACAGATATGTCTTCACAAAAGCAAAAACAAAAACAAAACAAAAGCAAAAACACCAACAACAGATTTTGGGGTTTTGTTCTGAAGAATATAAATGCACAGAAAGGCTTATTGCTAGAAAACTTTTGACTTTAAGAGTTGCCTTGAAAAAATTCCTAAAGTTAATGATGGGTGAGTAGCAGCATTTTCAGAAGAAATGAAACTGAGCTTATTGCTTGCATTTCCTTCAAATAAATGAAACTTAAAGGAAACTTAAACAGATACACTTTGCTTACAGACCTGTATGTGATGGTAAATCACCTTCTTGTGAGGCTGTGGGAGTCTATCACTGACAGCAGGTGAATGTATTGCTTGGGCTGCTTTTCCCTGTTTGTTCATGGTACCTGTAATTTAACTCCTAAATTCACCTGATTTCTGCTTCTGTGTAGTTGAACATTAGAGCAGTTCATGCCGTACTAAATAACTTCTCTCCAATAACCTGCTCAGACTGGTAAATACCAGACTTCATATATTACACAGCAGATAACTGCCCAAATCCCCCTGGAGTCCATCTTTATCTGTGTCCTCTGTTTCCCTGGACACTGCAGGCACTCAGGCCTTCCTTTAACCCATACTGTGCTTTTAGTTGCACCTCTGAAAGCAGAGCTTGCTCCACACCTCTGCTGCGTGCTCTGACCTGGGTGGTTAAGGCAGCCCAGACTTGTTTTCTCTCTTTCTCCTGGCTGGGATCAGGAATCCATCAGCTCTGTGCCTGCACCTGCTGAGCATCAGCTCTGGGTCTGCAGGTCCTTTCTCTGTTTCCCTTTTCTAATGCTGAGTACAATCTGTTCTGGGACAAGATCGACCTGAATGCAAACAAGATAAGGCAAAATTACCTTTCTGTCCTTCATTTTTCTCTGTTGGAGGGAAGGTCATGTGGGTAGTGGGTAAGAGTGTCAAACATAAAGCTTTTGGTAAAGTGTATAAATGATGTATTGGCATTTTGGCAAATAACTTCTGGGCACTCTAATAATATTCCTATGACACTCATGTATCAAGTTGTTACTCATAATTTAAAATGAAATACTCTTTCTCATATAAAATAAATAAAAAGTTTTATTTCCCTTTATATAAAAGAGAAGTCCCATTGCTCTTTCCTGTTGTCTCATTTTTCTTGGGAATGTGTGTTTTCTTTCTTTCTTCCATATATTTTTCCCCTTAAGTTTTATACACCTAAAATAAATTATTTAAAATATATTTCTGTATATACTGTAAGCTCATCATACAAAAGACAGGATTGAAAAAAAATTAAAATCAAAATGTGACATCTTTGCCTTATGGATGGGACCTGTTTGGACAAAAAATGGCGATGAACAGAAATCTGAAAAATTGTGGTTAAACCTGAATTTGAAGCATTAAGAAGAATTCAGTTTTTATGGATGTATTCACTTCTAATTGTTATGGCAACAAAGAATATGAAAATTCACATTGATATGTTGTATGTCAGATATGTATTTGCTGATCAAACATTCTGACAACTGTGTTACCAAATAAGAAAATTGTATTCTCAAAAAAAAAATACTTTGAATGGTATTTAAAGGACTGAGTGTATCAGCACAGGTTTGCATGTCACATACTTGGTTTTTACTGTGAATCTGCTTCTGACTTGCTGTAAATTTGTATGTAATCTTTTTCTTATCCTATGGGCATAGATTGTCCAGGGAAGAATGCAAATTTTCTTTTAAAATAGTTATTTTTTAGCTGTGCAGAGGAACTGTGGGTAGGATGAATCAAAGGTGTCTGTGGTGTAGAGCACAAGAGTAGGACCGTGAGCCCTGACTTGTTTCCAGTTCAGTTTTCTCCCAGGTGTCACAGGAACTTCTTAATTCTGCCCATCAGCATTCCCACCTGGAGCTAACCACACTGCCCTTATAAAACACTTCACACCTGAGCACTTCTAGATGAGAACTATTGTAATAATTATTTTATTTTTAGAGACTTCCTACTACATAGTAAATGCAGTCCAGGTGGAGAGATGGAACTATTATCTGTGGGATACCGCAGGCTAAGGATGCATTTCATTTAACATCCACTTTTATTGTACGTCGTACACTCAGCTGTATTTTTCTCTTTCTCTAAGGAGAAGTGATAGGGAACATAAGAATACAGGAATGGTCTGTAGAGATAAGTGTATTGCAATTTATTCTTGTGTTGCTGGCACTGAATACTGGAGCAGATTTACAAGTGGAATTTGCAGAGGGAAAAAGTTATTATTGTCCCCTTTTGTAAGGAGAAGTGGTCCACTGATTTGGACTGTGTGACAAAGTTTCAATTTGGTTTCATCTTCCATTGCAGATTTCTTGGGGTTCCCTTAAGCAAGACACTTTTCTTCACAGGGTAATTCTCGATCTGTAAATTGGGAATAACAGAATCTTCCTCTGGAACATGCAGGAGTTGTAGAGCTTGGCTCAGAGAGCTGGTGGGGCTCTGCTACTGCAGCCTCAGGGCCATGATGCTCTGAAAGGCAAGAGGAAATTCCAGAATTAAGGAAATGAGCTGAGTTTAGACCATCTGTGCCTATAGCTGGAACTACCCAGGGCAGAGGAACATGGGGAGAGGGAAACTTTCAGACGAAGACTTAGTTTTTTCTTTTCATTCAGAATTCCCGAAAAACTATCTTTGGTCCAATTTTTGTGGCCTCTGCCCTGATCTGTGAAATTACAGCTACAAAATACATTCCTAAGCAAGAAATTTGTGGAAAAGTATGTGTGTTTTTTGAGGACAAATAGAGTGTAAGTGTTAAGTTTGTTGAAAAAGCATATGGAGAAAATTAAAACTCACTCGTTAAAATCAAATGCTTGTCATTTTCTCCAAAAGTCCTTCATAAATGACACACTTAACTTCTGAAACACACCAAATAATACCACCCCAGATTCACAATAATCAGAGTGAACAACTTCCACACTAAAGAACAGTCAAATGTTATTTCAAAGAGCTGATATACACTAAATTAAATAACAAAGATGCTGACACAACCTCAACTGTAGTAGTTTTAATTACTGTACTACGCCATGCTACATTATATCACATGGCATAATTTAGTATATCTTTCTTTGTTGGTGTATTACTCATCATTTTACAAATTACAACTCTTTTATAGGAAAGTAATTCATACTTGGACATAGTGCTAAAATGATGGAGTGTTTTCCTTTTTTCTCAGTCATTGATCTTTCAAACTTTTGCATTTAGCAGTATTAATCATGTTTATTAGCCAAGTATTGTCATAAAGAATGGAATTTCTCTGTTACTTTCATATTAAATTAAAATGGTTTTTCGCTTGCTGCCTCTATCTTCCGCACTCCAATAATCTGTTTACTTATTCTAATTGAGATCCTTGTTCATAAATTCAAAACAAAATCAATATTGCAGTTACATGTTTTTCTAGTAGTCTGTAATCTAAGTGACAGTGTGGGGTGTACCTGAGAGGGGAGTGATCTTAAAATACCTTTTAACTCTAGAAATTCTCAGTGTGACTTGTTTTTTAGGTGTTCTGTTTTGTGGACCAGATGTATTTTGGAATTCACTAACATGATCTACTTTTACAGTTTAAAAGGAAGTTGCTATTTGAGCATATAATATTAAAAAAAACTCAGTCTGTAAAACTGCTGCAGAAGACCAGGCAGAGATTCAAGACATTAAGTGCTCAGTTCTCTAGACTTTGTGTTTGTTGTAGACAGTAATTACTATGCATAGTAGATATCTGGACTCCTAAGTTGAAATTCCTGAATATGGATGATTTCCAGGCACATTTAACCCACCTGAGGCATCCCCAAGGTCAGGCCCAGCAGTGGAGGGAGAGCCACTGAAGCTCAAAGATAACCAAGCTCGAGTATAAATTGTAGTAAGCTCTTCAGGGGTGAATTCCAGCTGGAATGTGGTGACACTGGAGGGAGGGAATGACCTAGTGCCTCCAGGATTGACAGTGCAGAGGCCTGATGAGCACAAAGGGTGGACTTTGATGAGAGTCTGGCAAGGACTTGTGGCCTTCATGTCCTGTGATAGCAGGAGATGGTGACTCAGGCTCTCAGATGTTCCCGTTCTGATAATTCACTTAATCATGACTGATGATTTCATCCTCAGACATTTAGCTTTTCCTGTTTCCACAAACCAATGTTTTGAATGTTGGTGATGCTGAAAGTGTCTAAAAATAATTTTTTGCCTGATACTTATTTATTAATTTATTTTTTTGAAAAATTCAGGTGCAGGTTCCAGGTGCTGTGCCTGTGCCAGGTGCTCAGCTGTGGTAAAGAGTGTTGGCTCATCGCTAACCAAGCAAAATATCTCCAAATAAAGGTATATGCCACTCATGGTTTGTTGTGCCCTGTTTTGCAGGTGGGAGTGAATCCTCCTGGGACAAAGACAAGCTCCAGTCTCCCATCACGACGGGATCCCAGCACAGCATTGGTCACCCCACGCTGTCAGGGCAGTCGAGCCTTGGGAGTGCACACCCACTCAGCCCTCTCCAGCAGAACCACCTGCTCACCAACAGTACGTACTGGGATCCCACTGGGAAAAAAGAGTGCCTGGAGCCCTTCTGGGAGCTGGGCTTGCCTTCCTTCCCAGCCTTGGGGAGGGGGGAAGTGATGGGGGACACGTGAGTGACAGGAGGGTCAGTCCTTCCACTGCCAGCTGCACTTGTGTCTCAAGTCCAAGTGACTGTTCCTTCTTGGAATAATTAGTCAGTCACTGCTGGGTTTGGGACAGTCAGTCTTTCATTGACATTTCCATGGCCTGGATTGAAAGGAAAAATAATCATAAAGTTGCTAAAAAATTTAGCTGTGTGAGAAAATTCTCTTCCAGATGAAAATGCTAACCTGCTAAATAGAATTGGAGAGCAAGGAATAAATGCAAAATGTCCAGTTAAAAGGTCATCCACTGAACCCAGCTATCCAAAATAACTGGAATAAAATGACACAGGTTGGATTTGGAACTTAGAGCTCCCTGAAAAGCTGTCTCTTTTCTTTGCCTTCAGACGGGAGCAGGTGGGAAGCCATCAGTTCCACTTCTTTGCACCCAAAGAGGGAAGGAAGGGAAGGAAAAAAGTTTTCCAAGAAAGATGTTTGGGATTAATATTTTAAAAATTAGTGAGGAATAAATTTATTCCTATAGCTGATGATGGATGAAGGATGAAAAGCTCATTATTTATGAACTTTTGTTGCTTGTTTAAGCTCTTCATGCTCCAAGTTTTGAAAGTTGATTTTTGGTGTTCATTTCAGTGGATGAGTGACATTTCTGGCTCCTTACACAATTTTTGGAGTAGTCAGATCATTGCTACCTCTGTCAGGCCCAAGACTTGAGCAAATGAGAGCTATTGAAATGACTCCTACAAAATGAGTCTGCTTTGTTTATGGGAAGGAGTGGACATGAGCATTTTGGATTAAGTGTCAGTAGTTAAAAATCACCAAGTCGTAGGACTCAAATTTGCTGTAGTTTGTCCTTTCATTTTATATTCTTGCATAATTCAATACCTGGATTTCTCTTACACACAGATATTTTGTGTTCTTTGCTCCTAAGTACATTTTCCAGTGGATTTTGTAGTAGGTGAATGTCTATAGGCTGTTAAAGGGTTTACTGGATATCAGACATTATGCCCAATCATTTGCAAGTGCAGGATATATCTTCCTCATAGTCCTCTGAAATGTTTGACGGATTGTGTCTTAAAACTGGTGATATGCTGTTAAATTCTGTTTGTAGTTTGCATTTAGTTTGCATGTCAATTGGACTTTAAGTAGACATACAACTCAATGTGGCCAGATGGTGTCTGGGAGTTTTGGAACTCTATAGAGGATGAGGAAAGATTATTGGGCTGTTAAGGGAGGTCTGCAAGGGAACAAAGGCTTGTGGATGCAGGCACTGGAGGGGATTGTCAGTGTGGTTTGAAGTGAAGGGAGATGTATGTGGGCCTTAGTTATTGCCTATCATAATTAATATTGGCGTAGATCATCATATAAAATAAGGAGTGAGTCATTAGACATCACAGTTGTTGATCATGATATGCTCATGCTTAACAGGAATAGTGTGGGAGCTGGGAATATTCAATTCTGCCTTTCCTGGTGGGCACTGTGGTGTTTTTATATCGCTGGAGTCAAATTCTGTAGGAATAACATGAGATACGTCAGTCAGTGGTATTTTTTATTGTTCTGTCATACACCAAAATGGTGACTGGTCTTCCCCTTTGAAATAGTTAAGATAAACCCAAAAGTTAAAAACCTTTTTACAATAAACAATCTCAGTGACATGTGGTAATGACTAGCCATATGTTTGTGTTATTTAGTACTTGTACCTGAATTTTTTAATAGGATTTCTAATCTAAATCTAATTTAGAAAACTGATAAGACATTTTTTGTCTGGCAGAATGAGTCCTGTTTTTCTTTTCTGAAAAATTAATTTTGGATGCCCTATAGTAGCTGTCTTCAAGTGGTCCCTCTAAAGAACTCTTGCATGCACAAAAACCTGAACATTTTTTTCTGTGAATTGGTGTCTTGGTCTTGCTTTTCAGTGCAGTTATTACTAAATACAAGAAGCAATACACATGCTGAAATGGATATTAATGAAGTATGAGAATCCAGTTCTTGCTAGCAGTAACTTCACCTTTTTGGCTATGTCAAGATCTGCAAGTTGGTCCAAAGAAATTTCATACCTTCTTAAAATTGATTTATATCCATAGCAGAAGACAATTTAAATTGACATTTTGAAAATTAAAACCTCTGGCAACAATTTTAACCTCCCATTACATGTTGCAGTTCGCAGACCTTCTGTACAATCACTCAGTGGTGTCTGTGATTCCAAGCCACAGCCTTCTGGTTTCAAGAAGTAGTCAGAGTATAAGAATTTAGTGTGACATTGCTGAGAAGTGGTAATAGGAAGAACTCTTGGTAGAAGTGTATGATCAAATAAGTTATTAATAAATATTCATCTGATATTTTGGAAAACATGCAAATTATATGCATGTTTTTGCGGGGTTTTTTTCTTCTTTATTTCTCTTAACTAAAGAGATCGCTGAACTGGCATAGTCGTATATTCATTTTGTGTCACTCCCTAGCTGTGTGTTCCTCTCTCCAACACAAACCAACCTTTCCTGGGCTGCACAGACAATTATCCCCAGTGGAAGCCCAGGATTGCTAAGATTTGCTGCTGTTGGGTTTGAGTGGTGAATGTTACAGTGAGATGTGGCAGCCCTGCAGGGTGTCCCAGTGACACGGTGGGTGTTGCAGTGGGATGTGGCAGCCCTGCAGGGTGTCCCAGTGACATGGTGGGTGTTGCAGTGGCAGTGGATGCAGGCCCTGCAAGGTGTCCCAGTGACATGGTGGATGTTGCAGTGGCAGTGGATGCAGGCCCTGCAGGGTGTCCCAGTGACACGGTGGGTGTTGCAGTGGGCTGTTGGGTGCTCAGGGTGCCTGTGTGACGTGTCCGTGCTCTCCGCAGGGATAGACCTGCCCTTCATGATGATGCCGCACCCCCTGCTCCCCGTCAGCCTCCCCCCGGCCTCGGTGGCCATGGCCATGAACCAGATGAACCATCTCAACACCATCGCCAACATGGCAGCGGCGGCGCAGATGCACAGCCCCCTCTCCAGGGCAGGGGCCTCCGTCATCAAGGTAAGGCCTCCTCGTGCCTCGTGGAGCCTTTGCAGTGATGCCCTCAGGGAGGAGAAGGGCCAGGCAGGGAGCTCACACTGCTCCAGCTCACGCTGGCTGCTCCCAACACTCAGCAGCACCTGCCACTGCAGCCAAGTTCAGCTGCTCTGATCTGTCAGGAAGTCTGTAATGTAGTTAAAAATGGACACCAACACTCACTGCAGGCTAAAGTGAGATCTGTGAAAGCTTAATAACTCTTAAAATGCTGTTTAAAGTCAAACTTAAGTGAAAATGCTGTGGGACATGGTGAGAATTCTAGTGCACTGCAAATCCAGAACTGGTAAACAGCGGCGAAAATCATCACAAGTACTTCAGTGAGGCTGAAGAACAAAACAAGAATTCTAGCAGTGCAAATACAGAGCAGGTAAATACCTGGGAAAATTATCACAAGTACTTTAGTGAGTAGAGTCCCTGGTAGCCAAACCTGAACTTTCTTCTGGTTAGTTAAAACCTGTTTGTATTTTAAAAAGCTTGTCATAGTCTCTACCAAGTAGGCTGTTCAGAAAGGTTCTTGCCTGTGTGGAGAGCTGCTGTCCTGCCAAACACTCAAAAATGCATTAAAACAAGAAATTTTCAAAATAGAAGTATGTAAGATCAGTGCCTGTGAAAGATTGGTGTGATGGGATGCTCTAAAAGTGTGTCCACTTTTTACTGAGCAAAAATTAAAGGTGTTGTCAGTCTGACTTGTGTGTGTATTTGCATGCAAACATGGGTTTCTTGCTGACAAAGTAAAATGCTGTCAGCTTTGAAAGTTCATTAGTTTAGTCCGTTTTTCTTTGGGCTTAAATATAGGAGTCTACATGAGAGCTATCTGTTCTGGAAAGTAAATGTCTTCAATATTTGTGTTCATTTACACTCGTGTATCCTTGTCACTGTAGAATCTTGACTTCTGAGTTGCTTTATTCCTACAACTCTCACTGATTTGTTGAACTTAGCCTCTCATATCTTTATTGAAAAACATCTTAATTATAATGTGTCATTATTTTATCCTTGAGAAAGTCACTGTTTCCAACACTGCAGTCCAGTTGTGAGAATGCCTTAGTGAGGGTTGTGTTGTACTTCCATTTGTCACAGGCTGATGCTTCAGGGAATTTTGTTCCTAAATCAAGCAGGGAAAGAAACTAGCAGTACCCAAGCACGTGTTTATTGTTCATGACCATGTGTTCTGATAACAACATCCTCTCAAGGGGGGCAGCAAATGTCTCTTGTCACATCACTGCAGTAAAATTCTGCGTCCCTCTGTTGGTGAGGTTTTGTAGGGGTTTGTTTTCCTTCTGAATTTCTTTCTAGCCCTAAGCATCTCCAAAATTGCCTCCGGTTGTTTATTTATTTTACTGAGAGTCCACTTCCAGATTAGGGCAAATTTTGTTCTGAATGCTTTGGTTTTGTTGACTTTTTTTTTTTTTTTCCTTGGATTCTAGGGAGGCTAGGGCGACATTTCCCATTAGGGTCCCCACTTAGGATTAAGATGTGTGAAAACTTCTCTTTATCATCAGTGTACCTGCACACTTGTTGGCTGTGTGGGGGAAAACATCTCTCTCTGATGTCCTGCTGTATATTAGTTAATACAAGTCATTAAGTTATTAGAAATTAGTTGAGATTCCATTAATTTCAAAGCATAACCTTTTCTTTACCTGTTCAGAGACCTCTTGACAAAACCCTAATTTAAACACAGCAGTGGAATATTTGTAGCAGCAAGTAAACTTGCAGAAGCTTTGATTGTTTTATAAATGTTACCAGTATGTCAACAAGATTAAATACATATTTGTAAACATGGCTAGTCCTTTGTAATTTAAATGGCAGTTTTTGCAGGCAGTTGTGTTTCAGGGTGTTATTTAGCAGGCCCTTGCCTACGTGAGTTACTCATTTACAGCAATTTTTTCCTCAACATCTGCACTAGAGGAGACACAATATCTCCACAGCAACACGAGGTCTGGCCTGCACTCTGGTGGGAATTATTTCCTCTCATGTTGCAGAGGAAAATGCACCAGTAGCCAGCGTGACAGAGGCAGAGTGGAGATCCTTTGCTGTGTTACTCTCACCTGTCAAGTGGTGCTGCCTCTTTCTCTAGTTTGTTCTGAGAGCTGAAACTGTAGATGAATTTTATTACAGTGTGAGGCTCTTTTTGTCCTTTCCTTCCCTTATATACAATCATCCAGCAGAGAGTGACAACCAGTTAACATGAAATTCTTGTACTAAATGAAACATGTAAAGGAAAAGCATTGCTGTTCCTGCTCCAGTAATACTTTTATTATAAGACATTATGTAAGAGCATTTAATAAGTATAAAACATAGCTAGTTTTTAATAGAATGCAATCCCAGCATCATGTTTTTACTTAAAATGGGAGAAATTAATCGAGTATATTGAGTGTGTGTCTGTTTCCATAGTCTGATGACTAAAATACTACTTTGGCCTGTTTTCTATAGGTGTGAGAATCAGCTGCTTTGTAAGGTTTTGAATGAAGTCATTATGCTTTTTATATCACGTTTGCCATTTAGAAATAAGCTGTTCTACCAAGATATGCGTGATCAGCAAAGTTAACATTTAGTGCTCCAGAAAGAAATGTCATAACTATGAAACTTGATTTCTCCCTGACAGGAACACCATAAATTAGGGAGGCACAATGGCCAGGCTCACAAAACCTTCTTAGCCATCTCTAACATGATGTGATGTGATTATAGCAGCACCAGGAGCACTGCGGCTGCAGTTCTGGCAGTGCCCCTGTGATAAATCCAGCCTTACAGGGATTTACTGCACATCTGAAGAAGCTTTCTGGGTTTGAAACTTGGCTCAAATGGCTCAGAAGAATCTCTGTTATGGAGGGTCTCATATGGCAAAAGCAAAATTTGACAGGGACACTGATGTCATCATCCTCTCTCTTCTCCCAGTTGCATCCAGTTCTTGTTAGTTCTTTTTTTTCCCAGAGCTTTTCTTCAGCTAGACCTGCTCTGCAATCCAGGAATGTCCTGAGGATCAGTCTGGGGTGCAATTTGGCTAAGTACACTTGAGTCATGGTTTGGGCAAGAGAGTGCCTCAAGGCCAGGTAGGATGGAGCAGCCTGGTCTTGGGGAAGGCTTTCCTGCCCACGACAAGGGTGGAATGAGGTGACCTTTCAGGTCCTTCCATCCCAAACCAGTCTGTGATTCTGTGAATAAATGTAGCAGTTTATTGTCACACAATAATTTTGTGCCTGAAACTCAGAAAAATCTACTCAGTGACAATAATTTCAGAAGGAAAGTTGGGATGAGCCTTTTCACAGAAAAGTGAGAGGATTTTTCACTGAACTTTGTGAAGCACTCAGCTCCAGAGAGCAGTAGCTGCATAATGTGAAGATTTTTATTTTGCAGTGCACCTGTAGCAAATACAACCTTACATGACTAAAACCATACTGGTTTAAACAATTCCAGCCAAAAAGCAGGGGGAGGGCAGGGGAGAGGCTTGGAGTTAGGGAGGTGAAGGGAAGGCTGGCAAGAGCCAAGTCTGGAGCTGTGACTGTGATGATCTTGGACTGTTCACTGAAAGGCCACTTTCCCAGATGTCCTTGGGAACAAGCTGGTGGGAAATACTGTGGTTAGGCTGAGCTGGAAATTCTGAGAACCAGTCCCAAACCAGAGGCCTTAAGCTGCTCCTTTGTGTGAGATATACAAAGAGTACCGAGAGGAATGAGGCAACACTTCATGCCAGAGATCTGAGACTTATTTTCTCCCAAATTTTCCCTGCTTTTCATTTTACTTACCTGACATATTTTGCACTCTCCTTCTTCCTCCTGCACGTCTCATCCTCCTCTTCCTTGTGCTCCCTCCCTTTCCTTCTGGCAAACAGCCTCTTTGGAGCTGCTGAGGGATGGGCTTCTCCTGAGTAGGAGTAGTTCTGAAAATTGGTTTCCTGCTGTCCATTTTTCTTCTGTTGTCAACCCCTCATGCTTGCTGTATTCTTGGTTTTCACTTATTCTTTCTTGCTCTCATCGAGGCCTCAGTTAGGAATAAATGGGGCTTGTGTTGAGTGCAAATAGGAAACACAGAAAAAAACAAAAAAAGTAATTAAAATGCTTTAAAGAAACAGAAAGCATTTTTATTTTCATATTTCAGAATTCCTTGAGAATTTCACCCCAATGCACTTAAAAAACAAATCTGATAAATAGAGCAAAGCATTATTATACAGTGGGATCTAGATGTTCAGTAGAGACTTGAGAGGCTCCTTCTATTTGAGTTTTGTTTTTCTCCTGGTTTTGTGGGATTGTTAAGGCACTTGTAAAGGATGTATATGACATGATTTTAAATTCCCTGAAGAGAGTACAGATGGGCTGTGTAATTATTGCTGAGAGGTGCTATTTTCTGTGTGCTCTACAATTCACATTCATAATATTTACCTGACAGCCAGAAAAATGTGGCCATCTCAGAATGCTCTGAAACACTTCTCACAATAGAAACATTTCCCATGACAGGATTTCTAACATCAGTAATTTCATATCTCTCTGTGCATTCAATCCATTATGAATTGTTTTCAGAATATTGCAACATTTATAATATAAAACCTTTCTACAATGAATGTGATTTTTCATAGTATTAGATGTATTCTGTCCTATTCCTTAGCAGGCAGCTGATGGCTGGAATGGGACTGGGATATGTTGGAGGAGTGAGGTGTGAGACACAGGAGTTTGTTTGCTTCTTATAATTAATTTTTGCTTCTTATAGTTAATTTTTGGGGCTGTATTTGAGGTGAAGGAGGAGTGAGTGTACAGGTTTGTATCTCTTTATTCACTGGTTCAGAGAAATTACTCTGCTGGGAGATGTTCAGATCCTTTCAAACTGCATTTTTGAATATCCTTCTCAGCTCTTCCTTTGGAGGGAGGCTGTCCCTCTCCCTCCAGTTTCAAGAACACCTGGCTCCTTACCACCTTCACTGAGAGATTTGTAGCATTGAAAACTTATTTTAGACTTATTTTAAACTTGCAAGTGGAAAAAAAAATCCAATCAGAAGCATCTCTTTTTGCAGAGGTTGCAAAGGAAAATTGTTAGGCCAAGCACATCTAAGCTCTTAGTTCTGGCTCAGATCTTTTTAGTATTAGCTTAGTCATTTGCATTTGTCCTTAATAACTGATATGGCTCTAACGTAGATGAGGTAGAGCGTTATCATCATTAGTCCTGGGAGTGCCTTTCCTCCCTTCTGTGGCAGCACTGGCTGAAACAATTCAGGAGAGGGGCACAAGTACCAGGCTTCCACTGTGTGATCCTTTCCAGTTTCAGGCACTGTTGTGCTCTCAGATTCAAAGTAAAACATCAAGGTGTTAACCCAGGAGGGAAGGTTTCCATGGCTGTCCCAGTGCTTGCTAATTTAAGAAATGGGGAAGAAGGCAGCTCCTGTCTGGCTGTTTCCCAACACCATCTGATTAGATGCACTTCTCTGTTTGGCTGAGCAGCTGGCAATTAATGGATTGATAGGAAGTAGTCACGAGGTAATGGAATTAGTGAGTGAACATCTGGTATTAAAATCAGTAAATGCAGGAGTTTTTATGATTTCTTAAATTCTGTAAGAAAATAATTGCCAGTTGACTACAACTGAAACAACTATATGTACACAGTGGAAAAAGAAATGCATTTCAGAGGGCAAAGTACATATTTTAAGCAAATGATTTCCCGATACACTGCAAAAGATGAATAGGATCCAGCTGGCTTTCTGACAGACAGATCCTATCTTGGCTTTTAGACCAGCTGTTTACCTTGTTCATCTCCAGTACCTACAGCAATCACAGGTACTATAAGTAGCTCAGAAGACCAACAAGTCACTCCCAGTCTTCGTGTGTGCTCCTTTCCAGGATGGAATGACTCAAACCAAACTACTCTTCTCTAGCCCAGAAATGGCTGTGACCATCCTAGTTCTTGTTGGCATCAGTTCAGGTGTGGCACAGCTTCTGCTTCCTGTGGCAGGGGTATTTTTTTCCCTTGGAAAAGACTAAATTGAGTGGTCCATCATTTAAGGACTGTAAACTTTAGAACACTATTAAAAATGTGCTGGTTATTAGGATTCAAAGAGCATTAGTATCAACTAAGGTCAATTGGAAAGTAACACATCCTAGTATTAACTAAAGAAAGGAAGTGTTAGCAATTCAGGTCTTTGCTGACTGGAATTGTGAATTGTGTTAACTTTTCTTGTCGCTTGCTGAGGTTGGGATTCAGTCAGGGAGCGGGGAGCAGAAGTAGCTCAGCAGGGAATTAGGGCTGGAGGTGGGGAAGGCTGCAGGCAGACTCTGCCTCTCTGTCCTGGCTTCACAGACCCCTCCAGAGGAGTCAGGCTCTGGTTTCTACAATTTTTTATTTCTGTGTAGTCCATTTTGAGAATATGAATGGAGATTTTGCAACCACTGGGAGACTGAGATGTGGCACTACAAACATCCCAGTGTGCAAGTTAATACTAGGATTTTTTTCTGCCAGAGCCCATGAACTCTTGTTTTTCCAACATGGTCAACATCAGCTCGAAATCTTTCTTACAACTCATGAAAACTCTAATCTAGGCATAAACCCAATAGAATCTCGCTTTTGCCTTACTTTCCATTTCATTACAGAGGGTGAATTCCAGCCACTGCAGAGCCCTATAGAGTGAGTAGAGTAGCAGCACCTCAATTAAATATGAAATATCAAGATAAATGTCTAAATAAAACATCCAAGACTCAGACAAACTTCCAGAACCTGCTTGTCAGCAGTGAAATGCCACTAAATCCACTAGGAACTCATTAATAGATTAACATTTGGAAGAGTAATTACAACTACATTACAACTAAGAATAAAGAAAAATAAAAAGTAAAATCCAGCAGCAACATTTCTCTAAACTCTTGACATAAAAGAACGATCAATACTATAAAAAAATCAGTGGTAAGGAATTAAGGTCAAGATGATTATGTCAAAAATAGGTAAGCTGTTCATATATATTTCAAATAAAACTACTGTGGATGTAACTACTTTGTAGTATTTCCTATTATTGGTGTGGAATACTCCCTCACAGGGGAGGGAAGAGGGATATTGAGCTGAAATCAAGGATCTATCTGGAAACTGGGTGAGTTCATGACTTAAGTGCTGTTAAGCATCATCACAACTAAAATTAACAATGCCGAGCTTTGCAGCTACATTTTCTGAGGCACAGGACACTGATTTTTAGGGAGACAAATATTTTATCCTTCAAGAGGATTAAATACTTGAAAAGTCCTTCTTGAGAATTTATGTTTCAGCTCTGTAAAGGAAGGAAAAAAGATGAGATAAAGTAGGTACTACTGTACGTAGATAAATAGATGAGATCTTGAGAAATGTTTTCATTTTTCATAAAATTATCACAATCTCTAGAATCCTTATATATAATTCATTCAATTATAACCTGGAATATTAATCTTGCAAATTTATGAGTAGGAAGAAATATAAATGGGGAAAATACTACTTTATTTAGGAATGTTTCGTTATTACTGTGAGTTAACCTGGTGTGGGACCAGGCTGTCATGCAAGGTGCAGGGGGAACTGAGCCATTTTCAAGAGGAAAAAAAAAAAAAGGAACGAGGTTATAAAATACATAGATGACAAATAAAATGAAGTCATCAATGTGTAAAACAAAATGTTAAGATTTTAGATTTGCAATTTTCCTATTTTAATGCCCTCATTGATTTGTTACAAATACTGTTAACCCTGTGTTTGGAAAATGGTGAGGACATTATCACTTGTGTTCTCATTTGTAATAAAATAGATTAACTTGCTGTGAAATTTTAACTAGGCTGAGACACAACAGTAGCTACCTAATGAACCAGAGCACATTGCTGTTAAGTAGCTAAATAGATGCATACTGATTACAGGACTGAAAAATGGATCTGTTTACCAGCAAAGGAAGAGTCTGCTCATAGCATTATTCATTATAGTAGGGGAAATTCAGCACATTTCCACATGAAAAAGTGGAAATTGACAATTTCTTGATCCACATGCAGCCTCACATGGTGATACTCCATCCTCATTTGGAGCACATATGATACAGAGGGAATTTCAGCTCCTTTGTTGCTTGTAGAGAAAACTCTGCCTTCTCTGTGGCTGGAAATTGGTGTAACTGGTAAGACATTAGATGACATAATCAACTAATTCTCTTTGAAAGTGATTCACTCTGTGATTAAAAAGGACATTATTATTTGACACTTTAACTTCTGCCTGAAGATTTCAAACCAAGACCCTGAGTTTGAAGGCAAATTACCCCAAGCAGATATTATTTCATAGTGAGAGACAATGGGAAATACAGTTACCAGAAGGAGCTGGAATACTTCGCTTTTCCAAATCATCAGCTTTTGAATTACACAAATAACTCCCTTTTAAGATGACATATATGGCTGTTTGTGTGATACCTAAGTGTTAATTCCTAGTCATATTTGTTCATAGGGTTTTTTTGCAGAACAGTTGGCATGTCCTCTCCTTGGCTATTCATTTTCATGCTTGCAGTAGACAATGAAATTTACCTAAAGTATGCACTCTTCTGTAAAATTGATCATTTCAAAATGATATCTTAATTGTAAATTGATTGCTCTTTGTGGCTAAAAGAGAAAAAATAGTGCCAAAGAGGACTGTTAAAACTGAAATCCAGGCGAATAAAATTGTAGGCAGAGTTGTAATCTGTTACCAGGAACCTGTTTGGAAGCTATTATTTGCACAAAGGTAAAAAACCTGCAGGATTTATCCAGTCAGGATTGTGTATGTTTCATTGTTATTTAGGACAGTACTTTTTGGGGTAAGAATGTGACTTTTAAAAGCAGCTCAGTAAGCAGCACATCCACAAAGGCCCAACTTCCTTTTACTCATCTGTTCATCTCAGCACCCTCCAAACCCTCTCTTTTGGAGGCCAAAAGGAAGAAAACACAGAAGATTTTAAGCTCAATAACTTGGGCTTTTTTTTCTTTCTCCCCCACACAATTTGAAAACTAATTTGTATAAAAGCATTCAGTTTTCAAAATCATAAAAACTTGTAACTTAACATAATAGACTCATATCTGTTAAATATTAGCATTAAAAGTCTCCCTTTCAGATCTATTAGTTACTATATGTTCGTTAAATAATAGATAATTAGTGAAACTGATCCATTGAGGATTAAAAGCTATGTAATAGATACACATCTGTTACATGGTTTTGGGGCTGGGTTGTTATTTAATGTACAATAAGAATCCTATTAGAGCCACATCCAGTGCCACTTTGTCAGCTGGTGTGGTTGGAATAGGGAAATGCTCTGAGGAGGATCCAATCTCATGTTCCCTTTGGATAACTCTCAGAAGTATCTGTAAATACAAAGATGAGTGTGGCTTAGAGGGATAGTTTTAATAGGTAACAGAATATCCTTGCTGATCTTGCTGCTGGTGTAATTAATGAATTGCCCCAATACAGCCAAACAGCAGCTTTTATATCAGGTATTTATAATGGAAAAACTTCTAGGAACCACCATGTTCTTCCCAAAGCTACATTATTGATTCAGGCTTCCACCTAGCAAACTGCATAAAAACTTCAGATGTGACTGAGTTTATTTTCCAGAGCACACAGTAAATTGCTACCAAGGAGCCAGGTTGAATATTCCTAATGAAACATCTTGAGAATAGGTTAGAAAGGAGGAAAGATTGCAAAGTTGTCCTTTGAGACAACTTTCCCAGATGAACTGTAATTGTGATTTTTAGTGAGGTGGAGGTAAGAGAATCTCTTTTTTTTAAAGAAAAGAAAATAAAGATTTCAGTTCTGGGTTTGCACAAGAAGCAGCTGATTGCCAAGGAGGGCAACTCCAAAGCTCAGTTTCTGGAGTTCTGTAAATTCAACCCTTTTTTCTCATTAGTGTCTCTCCCTTAGAGCTACACCTTCAAAGACTTGGACAGAGGTTTTAAAACATAGAAGGCATTTTACGAGAAAAATACCTGTAGTAACTGGGGCCCTGATTGTCCCTTGTTGGTTCTGGGAACAGGAATGAAGGGCACTGAACTTTTTAATTGAAAGGATGGGTTGGAAGGATCTCACGTGGTCTCACAATCTCTTGTCTTCAGGATGGATGTTTATTTAATGCCTTATTTGTCTGACCTGTTGGTAAAGATTTTTCCTGATGAAAATTCTATTGCATCTTCAGGCAATTTGCAAGTATAGATACACAAAACTGCAGAATATCATTTTGCCTTTTTTAAAATTTTATTTTCAACCCTTTTTTTCCCCCTATTACCTGAAGTACTATATATATTTAAATAAGAGGTTAATATCAAAGTTTCATGTGCAAATATAAACATCAGAATTTGCAAGCAGACTCCTGTTTTGGTTAGCTAGTGGTGCTTTTCTTGCAAGAGGGAAGTTCTTACCAGAGCAAAGCTTTTGTCATTTGTCCAGATGCTACTCTGTGGAGATATTGATGTAATTTATTCAGGTACAGATTATAGTTACAAATTTGACTGCATTTAGTGACAGTTCAGTCCAACTGTGAATGGTTTATTTGAAATGTGACTCAGATGTGGCAATCTTACTACCTGTAGATTAAAAGCAGTTTGTGAAAGCAACATGAAAGAATATTCTATATGTTCCTTGGTGTGAAACACTTAGAACATAGAAAGTTGCCAAAAGAAAAAGGTGACAAATGATAAGCTAAGCTCAGACACGTTGCTTGCAGGAGCCTGTGTTGGTTTTGGCTTTACATGACTATACAGATCTTACTGAGTTCTGTTCTCTGTTTACCTCAGAAACACCATTTGTCATCACTGCTTGTAAGCCAACCTCCCTTTCTTTGTCTGAACCTTGGAGCCCGTGGATGTAACGGCGCAGCCTTGCTTTGGTTTCGTTTGCAGGAGAGGATCCAGGACAGCCCTTCCCCGGCGCCGTCCCTGGAGGACAGCCAGCGGCCCGGCAGCCACGCATCCTCACACCCCAGCAGCAGCGTGTCCAGCTCCCCGTCCCAGCTGGACAACACTCCCGACAGGATCGGTCAGTGCTCCTCAGCCGCTCGGGAAAGTTTGTTGAGGTCGATGTTTATTTGCTGGGGGACTCGCAGGGAAGCGCTCGCTTGCTATGAAACACCCAGAAAGTTCATCCCTGTGGTTTTTTAATTAAGTTCGTTACTCAGTGTTGGATCTAATCACCAATAACGGGATGTGTTCTGTGAGTTTTTTATTTCATTATCAGTCTCAGTGACAATAGAGACATAAAAGATGGTAAAACTCAGGCCATAACAACAGAAGCCAAAGTGCCCTTTGTTACAAGGCCTTTTAAAAGTTTTTTAGCCAACAGGCCAATGCTAAAAGCTTACAGGAGTCTACTTTAGCCAATCACTAGACACTACAAGTACACCTTACAGCGTACAATACTTGCCTTTTCTATATTTTTTGCAGCTCAGAAACTTTCTATGCTCCAAATATTTCAAGGCCTAAAATTCAACTCTGTTTCAAACCTCTATCTATGTAAGCTTACTCTGCTTTTTCAGGTCCCAAAATTCCCCTTCTTGGTACAACAGTAGCCCCTGCACACAGGGATTACCCTTGTACCCTTCCCTGGTCCCACCAGCTTCTTTGGCATGCTTGGGTAGGGAAGTGCTGCTCAAGGCACCTGTAGTTGAAGAAGAGCAAGGTGTCTTTTTTCTTCACATGTATGTGAGGAAAGGCACAGATTATATGATGACTTTTTTGTTCCAGAAACCTCTTTGTGCCCACACATTCCTTCATCACCCTGAGGCTGAGGCCTTTCTGGCTTTTTTGGTCTCTCTGCCACAGCTTTCACAGCCTGTGCACTATCGATTAAAATGCTAATTCTGTCTAGAGGAAGTTTAGATCCTATTCTTGGTGCTTCCAAGAGGGATCTAGGGCAAGTCAATTAACATCTCTTCACGTCAGTGTGTGTCAACACTGCTGTCTCCTCATGGCCTGGAGCCCATGCAGGCTTGCTGAGCCAGATTTAAACTACAAAAGCCACGCATTCTGGGTGAGTCACAAGAAAATTCCCTCCCATCCACAACCTACTCAGCTGCTTCCTGGGATTTTGCAGTTCTGACCCTGGTCCTTGCAGCAGCAACATGGCACTGCCCAGCACACTGGATAGAACCTGAATTCTTTGCCTAAATCTGTGCACATATAAAACAGAGACTGTGGAGCAGATTCCCCACATCTTTTTCCTGTGTAAAATAAGGCTGGAAATACACAGGACAAGAAATTTTAAACTTCTTGTGGCAGAAGTGAAAAGAGACTGTTGATGTCTCTATGTAGAGATCTAGTGCTTACTGTTGTAAAGATATGCACATTCCTCATTGACAGAAATACAATGTTTTTACTTTTGCGATTATTAAAAAAAGCTCTCCCTAAAATATGGTGATGAAGTTTGTAGCAAGTGTCCTCCCTGGAGTAACTGTAAAGTCTGTAATTGATGGATTGCAGAGAAGGAAATCTTTTAAACAAGTAAGAACAAAGAAAAGAGGCATCCTGAAGTCATAAACTATAGAGCACTCGCTGAGCTTGCAGGTGTTTAAAGTAAAGAATTCCCTTCAGCACTAAAATGTTGGTGGGGGTTGCTGTCACCAATCAATTTGGGATATGATCTGGCAATCTGTGGTTTTTATTAAGCTTACTGCTTTATAGGTAATTACCAATACTTCAATCCTTAGATGTATTTTTCCCCAAAATGGTTTTTGTGAAGTAGTTTTCCCATTAATTAATTAATTAGAACAATTAATAAGAAATCACATTCATCTCAGTGGTGATTTATGTTCTGTCTTGGTGTCCTTGTCTAATAAACTTGAGCAGATTAGATTTTACTGCATATTTTACTTGGCTGTAAGAGTTAAAATAACAAAGTATCCACCAAGAGGCAATAAAAGTTCATTTTTTTTTTTAATCTTAACATTTTTTTACTGACAGTGTTATATAACTGTACTCTCTGATTCTTTTAGCCATGCTGACCAACAGCAGGGAAGGAGAACTCATTGATCAAGAAACTGGGACCAGCCTAAAAAAAATACAAAAGGATAAAGGTAAAATCACCGATGGTTTTCCATCTCAGGCATTTAATTCCACTTGTTATGTGTTCTATTCCTTTTTCTCGTGTTCTGCATATGCAATGACATTATATTACTAATTTAAGAGAACTAAGTGCCTAATTGCAATGAATAATGTATCCAGTGAACTCACATGGAAGTGTAAGCAATGAGAACTCTGCTTCTCTCTGTTTATATAGCATGAGGGTAGTATTTTGCAGGTCTTGTGGCTCAATTATTTATGAAGTTCCAAGCAAATATTTGATCAGTCACTTGGTATTGTTTGTTTGCCTTCAAGGGGATGTGTGTGCAGACTGCTCTGATGCTCTGGATGAGCAATATAATTTTATATTGTGGCACCAGTGAGGAGCAGCAAGGGAGGAGTTGATGTTTGGCCTGGAGGGATTCTCCTGTAGGCAGGGAAGTGCTTCCTCTGCTGGGTTCTCCTTGCAGAGGTTTTTGGGTGCTGGAGAAGGTGAGTACTCTGGGATTTATTCTGGGAAAAGAGTGCAAAGAGATACTGAGGGGGATAGTGAGATTTTAGAGTGAAAAAGATGTGAAGGAAAGGAAACAGAAGGAAGAGACAGCATAAGCTAAGTGTACTTGTAAGTCTACTGAGAACATTCATATTTATCGTCATAAATAAAAGCACAAACTAATTTATAGTTGGTTGAGGTCATTGTCATGTATTCTCAGAGAAAATTAAAAGGCAGGCATATGGACAATTTCATGGGCTACTCGGAAGAGAATTTGGAGACCCTCCATGCCCTGTGGTCCCAGAATTATATAAAGTTATTTGAGCAGTGTCATAGTTTTGTGCAATCAGCTCTATTCCTTAGAGGTCTCTGACAGATCCAGTCATGGGTAGGAAAAGCCTGATACTTCCTCCTTATATTTTGTATTTTCATACTCATCTCTCCTTGAAGACAGAAGCTGTTTTCTATTCACTGGTTTTTCTGGACATTTTTAAGCACTTTGCTCATGAACCCCAAAAGAGCCCTTCTGTGCCATTCTGAGATAATTTTCTGTCTGGATCATCCTGCTTAAATCCTTCCCTCTTAACTCCTGTTGACATTTACAAAAAGTTACCAGCCATAACTTCACTCTTAAGATTTAAAAATTACATTTCTGTAGTAATTGCATAGTGAGTATTTAATCTAAGCCTGAAAGTGTTTTAATTCTGTTGAACTGTGCATGGTTTCTTGCCACATGTTCAGTCATTTTTCAGCGAAACAATTCAGTATCCTGTGGGGTTCAAAGATGCAAATCGTGTACTTCTTGGTAGTAGTAGTTCTGTCACTCAGGATGGATGAAGAAAGGTGCAGTTTAAGAATCTGAAAAAATAATTCAGAAATCCCCAAAGCAAAAATAATAGAACCTCCACCACCTGTTAACCTGATTCCCAGGCTCCTGTGATCATTCCTTTTAACATGGATGAAATCACAAAGATCTGATGCTAACAGTTTGTGTGTCATAGTTCCCCTTAAGATTAAAGTTGTGTAAGTTTATTAATTTGCTAGTGTACATTTTTGCATAATTTCTTTAATTGATTAAGTACTGAGAAATACATCTTTATACATGTGTTAGTTCTGCATGCACTTAGGGGATGTTTTTAGAATTAATTTAGTGTTCAGAGGTCCATCTGCATGAGAAAAAAATGCTTCGAAATCATGATTTTAAAATATTATTTTAGAGACAGAACAAAGTTTCTGCTTTTCTGCTTGGTCTGCAGATGTCAAATTTTTCTCAGAAAATATGAGAATGAGAAATTTTTTTTGTCATGTACAGGTGTGATTTTTCAAGTCATCCCATGGCTCCAGAACCAGAATCTTTTGGTGACATTATAGTGGGACTAATACAGAAATTTTGAAGGCGCCAGCCTTGTATATCCTGCATTCCAAGCTGATTTTGCATTTATCAGTGGGACAGACCTATATTGCAATTTCTGTAGGAACCAGTGGGGTTAGTCCTCAACGATTTGTCCCAGTCCTGTGCAGATTCTTTGTTCCTTATACTGTTTTCCCCTGTATAATTACTTTGGGCTCTGGTGCACCTCAGTTACACTGAGTGTTTTAGGGTCAGATATGGACAGTGTGAGGAGTG
>VZUA01046244.1:41518-72377 GCA_013401035.1 Horornis vulcanius
TGCACAAAAACTGGTGTGTTTTGTATTTATAACAAGCAGCTTAACATTTTCTAAACTATGACAAATTTCTCCCTGGATATTTTTTAATGTAATAATAGGATTAGTTTAGCTGTCCCTAGGGTTTTTTATGTACATAGGCACTGGTGGTATGTTAGGAATATTTCTGAGTCATTCTGGTTCTGTCTTGCTGCTTTCTTTAGAATTTAGAGGCCTCTGTGGCCATAAAGGTTGTTGCTGTTGATGGCTTTGATGTGTGTGTATATGACACATAATGTTGATATTTAGGAGCCAATTCCCGTGCTATGATTTTGATAAAGCAGTTTCTGGAACTTGTTGTATTTCAATTAAAGATTTACGGCTCTCTTTTCGCCTCAGACCTCATTTTTAAAGGTCAGAAGAGAAAAGAAACCCCAAACCATAAACATATTAAGTGAAATATCCACGGTACCTCCAGTTAATGGTATTTCCTTAAAGCAGATAAGTTACTGAGCCCCCTTTTAAAAACAAGGGTGTTAATTTACTGTTTCCTTTCATCTGTTGAAATAATTACTTTTCTTCTTCGCCTTCAATAGTTTGTTCTGGTCGTTAACATTTCTGTAAAATTAAGTTTGAAAGGTGCTTTTAATGTTCGCATAGACTGCAGTGCACATTTGACTGTTAAAATCAACCTACTTAAGGCAGAACTAATGTTTAACACTCGCAGCTATTTGAAGTAGTTCACTGCCCAGTTTAATGGTGCTGCCAAGGGCAATGGTCACATTACTTGCTGCTAGATTTGGGGGGGTTCTTGTGCTGGCAGTAAAGACAATCCACAAGACTCCTGAAAACATTGGCTTAGATCTTAAAGGCATCATTTTTCTACTCACAAAGCTATAAACTGTAATTTCGTGAGTAGCAGTGGACGAGAGGCACTAACCCCTGCTCTTGGCCACGTACTCTGTTTAGGAGTCACAGTTTCTGTATCTTAATAACCTTTTCTGCAAGCTCTGGTTAGAAAAGACAAGATCAAACAGTACAAAACCCATGCTGATGGTGAGAGAAGTGATCTTGTATCATGGGAATTGGGGTTTATGGGATCAGGTCAGCTTTAAGACACCTGCAGTAGCACAGGTGAAGAGCAACCCTGGGCAGCCCAGCCTGGGCAGGAGATGGGAGGGACACGTGGGGACACTTTGGCTGCATCATGAACCCGCTCTGTTTTGGTCACAGCTCAACCAGCACCTTCTGTTCTGTTGTTTTTTGTGGATTTCCCTGATTGACCTCCTACAGAAGTGGGTGTGTCTGCCGTGCACTATAAAAATGCTGTTCCAGCCTTGCCCTGAGAAGGGACCCTCCCAGTGGCCAAATTCACTTGAAACCATTCCCTCCCTAACTCTGCTGCAATCTGAGGGGTTTAAAATGCAGGTCAGGTGAGATTATTTATGGGAATTTCAGGCAAATCATATGGAAGAAAATGTAACTATTGCTTTGTGGAGTGGAGTCTATGGGAACTGTGCTGGAATCCTCAGCACATCAGTGGGAATTGCCTGGTGTAGGACTGCCCCGAGTAACCCACAGCCTGACACATACATCACATTATTCCTGTGTGAGGTCACGAATTTATAACCAAACAGCTGCTTTTTCTCCTTTGATAAGCAGGGGCAGGCAGAAAATTTAAAGATTAAACAATACATCTTCTCAACCAGGAAAAAAAAAATTACATATTTACTAAACAGTGAGTGAAATTTTCCCCTTGGCTGGTCTAGTGCAATTTCACAAGCACCAACAATGCTGAATGGATGTTATTGAGAAGTGAATTTGGCTCATTCTTTTTATGCTTTTAATAAATACCCAAGGGAAAGGCAGTTGTTCAAGGAAAATGAAATACAAATAAACATAAAATTTATTCTCTGTAGGCATTCTGAGGAACTTGGAGCTTGAGTTTTATGCCATGTTTCTTTTCCTGTTACTTGCAAGCAAAACTAAAATATTCATATAAGCTGTCAGTTCTCTAAGGCAAATTCATCCTTTTTGANAAAGTACATCACTGTAATGGACCATATTATTTTGGACTGTGGATATAAATGTTGGGGGTTTTGCACAGCATCCTGTAACAATTCTTGAGACAGAGTCATGCACAAGACATCATTTGTAATTATAGCAGTTTGCCATTTTCAGCTGCTCTCTGCTTATTTCTCATGTGATTGATAATTCATGTACTTTGAGCTAATGAAGATTTTTCATGCTGCCACCTAATAGACATTACCAGCTTTTCCTACCTGAATTTCAGGACAACAGGGGTAGTTTTCTTGGAAGGAAAAAGGGAAGAAAAACTTAGTTGCTTTACAATGCCTTTTTCACTTAGATGTGTGGCGTACCACAGAGAAGTACATCAGTGGAGAAGGGTTATTGGAACAAAGAGGAGCTGAGATTTTGGATTTCATTTCAGATTAATCATTGCCTGAACTTGCAAACAATCCTTCAAAAAATCTGTGGTTCCCTGGGTGTAGTGTCCTGTGGAGGGTTAGAGGCACCTTTTTTGGATACATGAGTATTTTGATTACCAATTGTTTATCTTTCATTATGACTGTTATTGCTATTTCTGGATCCAAAAATACTGTCTAATAATTGTTGGTTGAAACAAATCACATAAAGAGACATTTTATGGCTCTAGACTGCACATCCAACACGGACACCTTTGTCAGATGCAGTTCAGGCTGATGTAAATCAGTATTTACTACTAGAAAGTGTAAATCCAGACTCTCTGCATCATAAAAGCCAGAGCAGATTTTACTATTTGAGACTGAGCTGCAAAGGCTCCCCCAGCACCTGGATTGACTTGACTCTGGGAAAATGTGGATATTATTTTCCTGGAAGCTATGTGGGAAAACACCTTCCCAGGTAAGGTTTGTGTTCACTGATTTTTTTTGTTCCACTGCTTGTTTTTCATCAGCCAGAGCCTTGGAAATTTGCACAAACCACCCAGAAATAGCTTCATCCCCAGCCTCTTCCCCTGGGGTTGCAGTCACCTCTGTGAGATCCCCAGGGCTCGAGTGGCAGCATGTACAGCATCACTACCTTTCAGAATTGTACAAAACTAGCTGATTAAATCTGATTTTAAATACTGCTTTCAGCTTAGAACCCTGCCTTTTTAATAATCAATTAAAACATTGCTTCATTGTGTTTATTCAGTGTGTATAAAGCACTGCTTGACATGGATTAGACCTTGCATAGCAGTACACAGCTGTAGCCCATCCAGCATTTTCCAAATGAGTTTGCACAAGAAATAAAAGATTGCCATCTGAGCAACACTGGAGGGAGACAAGAGCAGACAAAAGGCAGTTAAATGCTACAAAAAGAAAAAAGACCCTGTTGAGAGAGAAATTTCTGAGCAAATGCCTCCATTTCACAGGGAGATACTGTAGCAGGCAATGTACATTGATTTTAGCACGTGAAGTACATTGCTTTGGGGATTCATTAAGCTTCATTTTGTGCACTATCATGAATGGGGATGTCAGCCACTCTCTCAAGTAATGCGAGGTTTCAAAGAGAGGAGGTAGAATAAGCCAAAGTGAAAATATAATGTGCCCTGCAAAGAGAGTGAGGCAGTTGGGAAAGGAAAATGCTTGGCTTGCTAAAAGCTGTACGTCACAGGAGCAGTAATCAAAACCTAAACATTTGTAAAGGGTTTTATGCTTACAGAGTTTATAATGTGGCTTAGAGCAGTAAGTTCATGCTCCTGGCTGGCCTGCTGGGAGTCCCCCTGGAAGGACAGATGCACTGATGGAGTGCAGAGCCTCATTCCTCTCCTTTGGAAGAAAAACGTGGACAATTGTTTGATACTTCTTAGTTACCCCCTTCTTTTGACTCTGTTCAAGCTATTTTTGATTTTAGTCACAGCTGGTTTTTCACCTTCTATATTTGTTGTGGGAGGGTGCTTTAGAAGGTGCTGTTGTCCTCCCCACCACTTTTCCTGGGGACCCAGTGGTAGAGCTCTGCTCTCTATGGCCCCTCACCATCTCCCCAGGCATCAGCTGCCAAATCCAGAAGCCACAGAAAGTGGTAGGTCCATAAAGTTGGATTTCTCAGCTACCAACCAAATCCAAAGCTGGTTTGAAATCTGTGAATGCACCAGAGATCTGGGTTCCTGTGTAATTTGTTTTGCTTTGTATCTTGTTTCAGTTGAGAGCCATGTAACTCCAAGGGATTTATCCAAAAATCTTTTTAGTAGGTTTTGTTTAGTAATGATGACACCACTGGCATTTTTTTGTTTGTCTCAGCCTGCTACAAAAATTAGAATGATTTGGGAGCAATATGTTCCTGAAGTTCCTTAAAGTTTTCCTAGTGATGGGATTACAATGCCAAACCAGCAAAAGATGGGGATTTTACCTACACATGGCTGTGAGGAGGAAAAAATCCTCATTGCTCAGTTCTCCATCTTTTGTGCCTTGTCTTAAGCAGGTGTGACATCATTTTTAATGCAGTTAACCCAAACCTCAGTGCTCTGCTGCCACGCTCTGCCATGTGCACTCCGTAATTCTGTATGGCTTTTATGAATTTTGCTGTTTACGTTGGTGGCACAGGGTGCTTGGGCCAAGAGGAGTAGAGGGAAACTGCTGAGAGGTGCTGGGAGTTGTAATCCTGGTAACCCTGGAATTGTTGAGTTAGTTTACACTTCTTTTTACAAGTGATGTTGTGTCTGATATGTGCTGGGGGGTCACTGTGAAGAAGGTGGTCTACTGCAGAGGCTGAGGGGCTTGGAGCACGAGGCAGCACAGCATCCACCTCCCCAGCAGCTCGGGCTCCTCTGGGGCAGGAACACAGCAGATTAATGTCAGATAGCTGCTGCCTTCTGAAGAAAGTTCTCTTCTTTGCTCTCCCTGGTATTTGACCCTTTAAAAGCCCTCAGCACAAGTGACAGCAGCAGACTTCCCAGTTACTAGGCTGCAGAGTTGTGGATGTGCAGTATTTGGTGCTTAGCTTCCATTTATACCCTGATCACAGCTGCCATTTGGGTCAGGAAGAGGTTTTCCTGTTGATAGATTGGCTGTGTGCTAGGAAAACTTGTTTTTCCCCAGAGCATCATGTAATTATTTGGTGGTGAGGAGTTGCCATGGCCAGGCAGCTCCGCACGGATTGCTGCCGGAATATCCATGAGTCTGGTCACTCTGTCACTGCGGTGTCACATCCCCACACCAGGGCTGCATTTCTGCCAGAGGGGCTCTTACTTGCCCTCCTAGCTCATCAAGGGAGGAGCACAGAGATAAGACAAATTCTGGCTGTGTCTTAGCCCAAGAGAGGGTTGGTTGTGTCAGGGTTCAGCTCTGCGACCTGCCGTCCTGGCGGAGGTACTGGGAGTGTCTAACTGGTGACACTGGGGAGCGGAGATGGGCTCACAGGAGGGATCAGGGATGTGCTCTGGGCCTCGTGGGATGGATCAGGAGCTGGGGCAAGGTTAAAGGTTTGTGGGGAAAAGTCAGAATTAAAACAGGTGAACTAAAAAGGGTTGGCTTTCTCATGCCTAATCAGGGTTTATAAAATCAATGTGTAACTGAACTGAATTCAAACACTGGGATATATAAGGAGAGCCCTTTATTGACATCTGAAGAATTCATAATTCATTCAGAAGCAAACCTTTCAGGTGCTCGTCTCTCTGGGTATATTTTCCCGTTAATCATATTTCTCCTAACGATCAGTTTTGAAAGTTGTCTTATTTCTGCAGTGCAAAAAATCCTGCCAGTGAACATTCCCCAGTTGCACTCATAATTATTTCTGATTAAAAGTGCCCTGGCCTGACAGCACCAGGGAAATTAATAGGAGAAGCTTTCTACAAGTTTTAGAAGACGAGCAAAGACATACTCACTCCCTCTTAAAATTATTTAAGCAGGTGCTGTGGGAAGCCATTGCTTTTATAATGCTCTTCAGATGTTTACAGCAAAACATTTTTTCCCAGTGATTGAATTTTTCGAAGTACTAAAATACCACAGAGAAATATGTTTCCCACCAGTTTTATGGCTCCCTGGATGCATTCTATACAAACCTTGTATCTGCCTGGACACAAACACTCTATTGCAAAGAGATATCTTGCCATTTTAACAAGCTGCACTGCTTTGAAAGGATACACTGCATCACCAGTGGGAATGTCAGTACCTTAAGAATAATACTGCTTTAAGGGTACTATTTTATTAAAGCAGACCTCAGTAATTTGTTCCTGACTGTTATACACCCTTATTTTATTAAAGGTATTTTACATCTGTGGAGGAGATTACTACCACTCCTATTTTCTCCACTGCTTGGCTTTAATGGATGGTGTGGAATATAATATTTATTAAGCCTAAGAAGGGGAGGACATAATAGCAGAATTGTCCTTTACAACCTATTTTACACAGCTGTAAAATAAACCTTAATAAAGCAAGAATAATTATCCAAGAATATCCAGGAAATGGAGCATTCCTCCTGTTTCAAATATTTGAAAGGTTTAACTGCTGGCTGTACGTGTACTTCAAGAAATTGAACTCAACAGTAATAATATTGATATTAGTTTGTTGCTATTTTAAAATATAATAAGAGGTTAAGTATCTTGTGTCATAATTGCTATGTTAGCATAAATCAATACATAACTGCAATTTCTATGTGGTGTTGACTGTCTATGATCCTCCAGGATTATCCTGTTTCCTGCATAGCTTTGTTTTCCTGTTTCTTGGTAGGATTTCTCTTCTTGGTGACAGTCACTGGAATCTGTCCCAAAGGGAAAGATTTTGTATTAAGGACCTAATGCAGCTTTGCAAACCGATTCCTGATCAGATATTCCAGAAGAGCTGCTAAAGCAAGTCCTCTCTTCCCCCTGCCTTCTTGATTTCTTCCTCCTGTTGTCCTATTTATACTTTTTTTCATTGTGGAAATGATTTGGACTGCAGTTATTACATTAATTATCCAAAACTGACATTTTTGCAGTGTGTGAAAGGACAGGGTGGTATGTAAAATAGATGCACTAAGAACACCTACAGTATGACAACAAGTAGCAGGGTAATTGCTGAAAATGAAGTCTTTTCTGCTATCCCTTCTCTTCAACATCTGTTGTTCCATATGGAGTCATAAATATTTGCAACAAAATAGTTGAAGAAATAATCTCAACATTAATAAGAAAAAGCTGAATCCGTGAAGAAAATTGAAGAATTTTTTTTTTTTTTTCTTCTTGGCAAATTCCTCCTACCCATCCTCATCTGACACTTTAAAATCTGAGTGGAGGAATAGTCAGACTACAGTGAAAGAAAACCTTTGTGAATGTTAATAGGGGAGTTAGCTGAGAAAAAATTTAAAACCTCCTGATAATGACCATGAGGAGGATTTTGGGGTTTTTTTTATATTTTTTTTTTTATTTTCCCCCTTTCTTCCATGCCACAGTAATTTTGCTACTAAAGTTTTATTGAATAGTTCATTTTTTTCCTTCTTTCTGTTGTCAGTAGAAATAATCCTCCTCATCGTGGTGAGGAGAGGAGTGACAAGGTACTATTACTGCCTGAACAAAACAGTTACTTTAAATTGCCAAATGGAAAATGCAGATCAATAGTTTTTAAGCTTCTCTCTAGATTAAGAAGCATTTTTAAAGCACAGAGCAACTTTGAATATTTTGGGATGCAGATTACCAAAACCTGCCTGAGAAGCAGCTTGTAGGAGAAAGCAGGGATAATAATAACATGGACAAACAACAAACTGTAAATAATTCTGAGTATAAAACATAGCATTTTGAAGGCTCTTTATGTATGTATTAGGAGCTTTAGTGGCAGTAGTTAGGCTTCTCTTTCATGAACAGAATTTAACAAGGTGACATAAATTCTTTTTGTTTTTCTTTATCTGTATATACTGAACTTTAGACTGAAGTTACGTTTAGTTCTGATGTTGAGCCTGTGAATTGCTGCAATTTTTAGTTTCATTTTTTATTGTTACTGCAAATGAAGTATCTCATCTAATTCAGGTCTTTGTTTTTAAGGTTTGAATTAATAAAATACTTTCAGGTGTTTTTACTGCCAGTGCCATGTGAACATCAGACTATATTGTAAATATGTTGAAGTTATAAATAGATACAATTTTCTGTGTTATTAATGAGAGTACACTGATGAAAATGTCAAAGCTGTATAATTATGCATCTCTTGATAAAGAGTGCACAGATAAAGGCAATCTGTAAACTTTAATTTCAGCCTTTTCTAGTGAAATTTTCCTTTCTCTGCATTTTGCCGCCTCCTCGTATTCAAATCCCAAGTGGCAGCTCTGTGACATCCTTTGGGAGGACACACCCTTGTCATTCCTGCAGTTAGGAATGGTGCTCTGGGGGATCAGGGCAGTGCTGCCCCCAGTGCTGGGGGCAGCTCTGGGACCCTCATGACAAGAGGGACATTGAGGGGCTGGAGCGTGTCCAGGGAAGGGAATGGAGCTGGGAAGGGCCTGGAACACCAGGAGTGGCTGAGGGAGCTGGGAAAGGGGCTCAGCCTGGGGAAAAGGAGGCTCAGGAGGGACCTTGTGGCTCTGCACAGCTCCCTGACAGGAGGGGACAGCCTTGAGCTGAGGGGAGACTCAGGCTGGATACTGGGAAAAATTCCTTCATGGAAAGGGCTGTGCAGGCCTGGCCCAGCTGTCCCCGCCCCCGGAGGGATTGCAAAGCCATGTGCATGTGGCCCCTGGGGACATGGTCAGTGCTGGCCTTGGCAGTGCTGGGGGATCACCTGGGCTCCATCATTACCTTACAGCTCTTTCTCAACCTCAGGAATTCCATGGTTCAATGGCCTGCATTTTCCTGCTGTGTTGAAAACAGTTAAAGTTTTATTAAACACTTGTTCAGGACAAAATCAAGTGATTTCAGAGTGCAGATAAGTGGAGAATAGTTGATGGTACTGTACTCTGGTTGATTCTAGCAGCTTTTAAGGTAGCATGGAAAAGTATAGGAAATGTATATTTAATTGTTGGGTACTGTTCTCAAAGAGATGAAGCTTTTTCCTGGCAAAGCTCAGTAGTGAACAACGCTTGTATCAGTCACTCGAAAATGAAATTAAATCTGATTTAAAGGTACTGCACGGGATTAATCACCTACTCCTCAATTGCATTCATTGACCCTGCTCATTCAGGGGCTGTAATTAAGAAAAACAGCAGTGACTTTAAATTTGGCACCTGAATCATAAGGTTAAAGCACTAAATTTCTAACTGGTGCCCGGTTTACAGGAAGCATATCTTTTCTCACTGATAATCAGGACCCTCAGCTCCTGGCAGAGCAGCAATGAGTGAGGGGGGAAAAAAAGATAGTCAGAGGGTTATGGAGGATTTTGGAAGTTATTAAGACATGGAAGACAGGTAGCCCTGTCCTTCTGAAATTAGAAATATAAAGTATGTGAAATAAACAATGCTTCAGATTACAGATTTTCCTACTTGTTTTGCTGGAAAAGAAGGAAAAAACCAACCTGGCTTTTAGTTAAGCAATACAGAAGTGGCCAAGATTTAAAATAAGAAGTCTCTTTCAGAAAACTGATTTTGCAGTCAAAAATTAGAATTTTAACCCTAATTGTATTAAAATATCCATGTTTGGACATCATCTATCTGTGTTGTGAAGTAGATGTAGAGCTGGAAGTTAGGGGACCTCTTGCCACCATGAAGATGCGTCAGTTTGGATGATTCTGTCAGGTCTTTGGGCAAATAATGGTATTTCAAATACATACTTTACTTTTAGAGATGAGTCACGCAGACAACCGAGCTGATGTTGCAGATTCTCTGCTTTATTTTATTGAAAGGCAAAGAGGTCCAATAGAGTATCCAGACTGTTCTGTAACTATGGGCCATTAAATGTAATCCCCTATCACTCAGGTATGAAACTCAAAGAATTATAATTGTAATAAACCATTTTAGTCCTTGGTTTTCTGAATTCTATGCCACAGGCAGGGAAAAGGAGTGACCCAGCTGCCATCTATGTCCAAAACCGTCTTCTTATACCTGCCTGAAGGGTTTCTGAGATCCAGTGTCTTGGTTAGTAACTTACAGGTTAATGACTCTAAATCCTGTATAAATTGTTTCTCTCCTCCATATGCCGTGTATTTATTTAATGCATGTTATATTCTATGAGCTGTTGGAGGTGAATAATGGTCATACAGCTCCAGGTAGATAAAGTTTTTAAGTGCATGAGAAGAAATAACTTGGTGGTCTAACTGGTGTAATTGTACCTTTAATATTTCTCCCTTGTTTTGAGAGGTATGTGGCGTGTCAAGTGGATCAGGGCTGTGACTGATGGGTTTAAAAACATGCCTTCTGAAAGAAAATAAACCAGCTGGCAAATAAAAGTGCCTGTTGGTTTGGGCCGTGCAGGGAGCAATTCACGTTCCCCACGTTCCCAGCGCTGTGTTCAGTCTGGAGGTTGATGCTTCATTTGCCAGTCCCTGTTCCTGCAATTTAGGCAGAAGACAGAAGATGAAATACTTAAGCATATTGAATTAAGAGCAAGAAACCTCCTAGCAGATTTCTGTGTGCTTTCCCAGGATGATACTCCATTCACTGTTAGTGTTTACTGTGTATTTCTTTGCTCTGCAGTATAATTCTTACTTTCATCTATTCATCTGGATGTCAGCTAGAAATTAAAATAAAAAGACTGCACTCTAAATGGATTCCTGAATGCTTTTATAAAGCATGGCAGGCTTAACAAACATGCTCGATAAGAGTAGTTCCCACTTTGCTTCAATAATCAGTAAGTTGTTTGTGTCCTTGGTCAGACTGTAACTGTCTTGGCTTTATTTCCTGCTTATTCTGTTGTATTGTATATGTGAGTGCAGCTTTTAGCATTTGTATTTTTAGTGGTGTTTGAAATCAAAATCCTTAAATCAACATTATTTTTTTCCATTAAAGAGATGCATTTGGTATAGTCCCCACGAACTGCTTCCAGCACATGCCATTTTTAATTGTTTTACCAATTACGATTCCTTTAGTCTAGCTAATAAATTTCTGCCTAACTGTGCACTTATTCAGAGCATGGGCAAGATGTAGACACCGTTCAGATGTGAAGACCTATTACAAGATTGAAATAGATTTCTAATGCATTTATCATTCATCTTTGCAGAGTGTGATTTCAATCAGAAAAAAAAATGATGAATGGTTTGACAGTTTCCACCCATATACGCTAAAACATAATATGCTGCTTCTACTTTCAGCTATTACAGACTTTAACATGCAATGTGACCTTGGTCTGCAAAGCATGTTTGGTTAGCACAAAAACTTAATCATAAGAAGTCGTAAGTAGAATCCTTCTTCTTTACTGCCCTTTTTCTGGGACTTGGAAATTTATTGCTTCTGGGACAGGTAGGATATGAACAATGGGCCAAATAGAGTCCAGGGTTATCTCATCTGTGTGAAAACTGCTGCTGAAAATCGATGTGACCTCTGCTACACTGTCATCCCAATTCCCACCCTCTGCGTCCTATTTGTCTTTTAGTAGAAGCTTAGATCTGTGTGCTGTCTCTGTGTGTCTCTCTTGGGCCAGATTATCAAAATGAATCATTGCCTGCATACCTCTTATATTTCTATTTATTTTCCTGGTGTTGACTAGGTCTGATGAAATATGATTCTTTTTGCATTTGATCCTCACTGCAGCAAGCAGCACCTAATTTAGCTGTGTCTATCTCTTTAAAGAAGAGTAATACTATTTTGAAACTTCAATCTGCTGTACAGTAGCATTACAAACCATAGACCATGCAACCTGTCTTCACAGTCAATAGTAATTTTCCTTTCGGCCAATTTAATGTTATTACTTTCATCTCCAAATAGCAGAGATTTCTAGAGGTGTTAGAGCAGCTCCAGTTTTGTTATGCATACTTCATGTATTGCTTTCTTCTTCAAATGCCACTTCTGTTTAGTCTTTTGTGACTCCGTGGCTTCGCTGTTATTTCTGTGTGGCATCGTGTGTGACAACTAATCAGGTTATTTTAAAAACTCTGCCACTGATATATTTAAATATGAGAAATGGTGTGTCTGAATCAGCGCAAACTTCTTGGTCTGAATTTGTTAACGGAGCTGGGATTTTTAAAGTGGATCACTTAAATTCCATTTAAGATGCTTTCTCTGAGGACGTGTAGAGGTTACTGGCTTTCGTTATTAGTCCTGAAAAATCATTAGGAAGATATTCTGTTTAATGAACTCACAGAGCAAAGACAAAATACTCCCAAACCAGAAATTTCAAAGAATACTTGAACATTGCTAATGCTCCTGGTTTGTTGTCAGGTAGATGCAAAAAGTGCACCTTGATGGAGGCTCCTGGAGTTTATTACACCACAAAATAGTGCTGCAGTGGAGACACCCTGGGTTAATTAGTTGTCAGGTTCTTTTAAAGTTGTTTATTCTTTAAAAACAGGAGTGAGAGGAGGAGACCTTTGAACATGGTGTGGTCCAGTTGTAAATTCAGGCTTTAACATGACCAAGGCCCTTGACAGATGAAACTGTGGGAGCTGGCTGTGCAGCTGCTCTGGGTGAGCACTGGCGTCAGGAGCTCATGGCCAAGGCAGGGATCACAGGCTTCACTAAAAGGCAGGTGCTGGGCAGACACCATGATTTCTGCAAGCACAGGATCATTATATATATGTGTGTGTATCTATATATACTAGAATACTGCACAGAAGTCTTTTTTTTAGCATTTCAGAGTGAAAGAATTGTACGGAGTTTGGCTTCAGAGACAGCTAGATTTTAATTGTGTAGTTTTCAGCAATTAAAATGAATATGGGGGAAGAGTACTCACAGGGATCTGAGAGAAGGCGCTACATCTACTGTCCAAAAGGTTCCTTAAATTATTCTATTCAAAAATGGGAGTTCATTGGTGATAGTACTGATTCCTCACCAAATTGAAGGGATTCTTGAAAAAAAACCGATTTCTAACATTGTTTCTTTCTGGATACACATTTCTGCTGTCTGTGCACAGCTTGATCTGTACCTTGTATTTGAAAGAAGGAGTGAAGGGGAAGCTGCCAGGCCCCTGTTTGCTCTCTGTAGGAGATGCTTTAGTTCTGTGCAGTGCTGGCAGAGGGGATGGATGACTTAGTGGAGATTATTTACTGCTGAGCACGGGAAGGGGAAAGGTAAAGGAGTAAAGAGATGTGATACATTCCTTGATTAGAATTTTACCAAGGTTATAGCAGCAAAAAACACACATCACAGAATGGCAAACATGATAGAATGAAGACAGGTCGTTCAGGTTTAATGAACTGCGTAATACTGTTATAATTCTGTGGTATAATTCTGTAAAATTTGAGATATAATAGTCTGTACTCCATTACAGCTGTGTTATAGTCTCAGTGTATTGATTATTGTTCTGTACTATTTTGCCAACTTGCCTTGGCAACAGTCCCAGCTGCCCAAAGATTGAAACAATGTTGATTTTGCTAACACACTTGTATTTTGACTTCCAGATTAAAAAAATGCTAGTTTCTAGAGATTGCAGTCACCTATATTTCCAATGCTTTCTGATGTCGCTTTTAAACCTATCTTTACAGAAGAGGTCCAAATTGCCATTCCAATAATGAAACCAACCTTAGATAAAGTCCAACTGGCTGGACAGGCCTTGCCTCCTGGATTTCCGGCGCCATTTCTTTTTGCTGATGGTCTTTCATCAGTAGAAACACTATTAACCAACATCCAGGTAAATTCTTCTCTACAGGGCCAGGTTATATCATGGTAGATAATGTGTTTCTTTTTGCACTCTTAAAAAAGTTTTAGAAACTATTTTGTATTTGCAGTTTTTTGTCTCTTTTATTTAATGTCGTGTTTAGGTTTCCTCTCTCCCTGGCATTACCAGTCATGGGAGGGTTTCATACATCGTGTATTTGGTATAATAATAATTAATAATTGGTAATAATGGTCATATTGAAATTCACCATTCTCATTATTCCTCCAGTGCTTCCCTCTGCAGTTATTGAGGTGAGCAGAGACATGGCACTGTGTGTGTAACCAAATTAGCCAAAGCTGTATTGAATGATTCCATGCCACCAAATTCCTCATATGTAACTCCAACATTAGCTACTTCCAATACTCAGTTGTGCTTCAGGTCTGTAGGTTCTTGCTTCTAATCTTTCCGTTTTCCTAGAGGGTGTAAAAGAGACAAGCGGATGAATTTAGTCACTGCTGAAAGAAAATGGTGTTTTCAGATCTTGCATTTGTGTGTTTTAGGGCCTGCTGAAAGTGGCTGTGGACAATGCAAGAGTCCAGGAAAAGCAGATACAGCAGGAAAAGAAAGAGTTAAAGATGGAGCTTTGTAGAGAGCGAGAACTACGAGAGAGCTTGGAAAGGCAACTCACAGCTGAACTGCAAAGCAGAGGTGAGTGAGTATAAAATGGAGTTTAGGTACCTATGAAATGTGTAACCCTTTGGCATTTCCAGCTGGAGCTGTTGAGGGCTTGGAGTTAACTGACAAAATTCATACTCCAGTATAACGTAGCAGTGGACCTGCACTGGTCATGAAAGATTTAAATTTCATAAAACCAGAGTGAAGCACATGTTTCTGTAAGCAGAAAGAACGGCAGCTGAAGGATTATTACCTGTAGGGCAACTGGCCTCAGAGAGTTTTGGCAGGCTCTGAGGAGGGAAGCTGGGGCAGTTCCATGGCTTTCAGGTGCATTAGCATCACTCTGCCCAGATACTCCCAGCCCAATTTCTTAATTTGACAGCTTTAATTTATTTTTGTTTCTTCTGTTATTCTCCAAGCATTGAGAATCATCAGTCTTACTGTGAGAAAGATATGTCTTTAATTTGGATATTTAGGTGATTTTTGTAATTACTTCCATATCCTGCTTTTTTTGCAGCTTCAGTGCTGCTCAGTTTGTCTTGTTGAGAACTTCAGCACAACAAAATAGAAATTGTCAGCCCTAAGTTCAAGATCTGAAGCAAATAATCCTAAATTTTTTCTTTTCTGCATCAGGAGATTGAGGTACAGAAGCACACCCCAAATGGGGCCTTCTGAGACAAAACCATGACTGTTTAGAAGCTTTTGATAATAATAGGCAATTAAATTGGTAAATCTGAATTTCTCGCTAAGCTGTTGCAAAGGAGGCAGTATTAATATTCTTTTTAAAATTCAGATCTGCATCTGAAGGAAGGGAACAGCACTTCATGTGCCAAAAGCTACTTCTAGATTACATCCATGAAATCAGAAAGATAAAACTAGATAACACCAAAAGTGTAGGTGCCAAGTCCTATCTCCCTGTGCTTTTTGAATGGAAATTTGGTGTGTGGAACTGGCTGCAGTGCCAGGTCTCACTTACAGGCATCAAAGGGCACCTCTCAGTCAAGTTGTGAAGGGTCAGTAAATCCTGCTGAAGCTGTTAAATTGCAGTGAGTGTCCAGAAATGCTGCATCACCCAAGTGTGATGGGACTGTGTATTTATGTAAAACAAAATGTAGATTCTTAGGAGAGCACAGTGTGGCCCTCCTGAATCCCAGTTAACTCACCAAAATCTTCAGATCATTCAGACTTTGATGGCTCCTGACTTGAGGGAGAATTTCACCAATAATCAGCACCCTCAGAATTGTTTGTCTTTGAGGTCGCCACCACGTGAACATTTTGTTTTATGATAGGGGTCTTGAGCTAGAACTGCACTTTTGAATGTTGAACATAAACTATTTTTTTACTGTCTCCATCATCTGTTAATTGTGCCCTTACACTGTATTTCCATTTCAGCCACAATTCAAAAACGCTTGAAGAAAGAGAAGAAGGCAAAGAGAAAATTGCAGGAAGCTTTGGAATTTGAATCCAAGAGAAGAGAACAAGTGGAACAGGCTCTTAAACAGGCCACATCAGGTGACAGTCTCAGGATGTTAAATGGTAATGTCTTAGTTGGCCTTTCACAGTCAGCTTAAAATGATGTTTGATTGAGTGAGAAAAAAAAAAAAAAAAAGAGATGATGCAAAGAGCAAATTTCAGAATTAACTCCCACAATTCTTCCCTGAAATAATGAAAAATCTATTTCAGGCCATGTGCTCTGGGTTGTGCATTAAAAAAATAAGTCTGCAACTAGAGAAACAGACAGAGCAGTTTACACAGAGATGACAAGAAATGCTGAATATATTACAGAGAAATCTGTTACAGTGCCAGCTAAGACAATGTGAAATTTGGTTCCTATAAGGTTCTCTGAACTCTTCTCTCCCAGCAGATCATTTTTAGAACTGCTGAGCTTCATTTTAAAAGCTGTTTGGCTGAAGCTTGCTCAGCCTCAGGACCTATTAAGTGTGTTAAATATGTATCAGCTTTCAGAGCTGACTAGGTTTTGAACACTTCCCAAATATTCTTGTGAAACAAAAGCAAATCAGTTCATATCCTAAAAAGTGATTAAGTTCTGGCAACCAGCAGGATTTGCCTTTTGTGCTTAAGATGGTTCTGGCTGAACTTTGAAGCTTTGGTTTGAATGTTTAAGACTGAACCTAGCAGAGATTTAATTCATTTCTGGTTCTGCAGCTAAGGTTTAGTCACTGCATCCTTACCTGGAGTGTCTGCAGAGGCTCAGGAATCAGTGACATTCATTCTCTGCTGCACTCAGGTGTCCTGTGGTGTGTTAATTTGTGCTGCCTGCTTTGGGCACAGCTATAGACTGCAGAGTGCAAAAACTCCCTGACTGCTGAGCAAAAATAATGAATTTGGCTTGTCTGGAGTTCTCAGCTGTGAGAGCTGCCCACACTGTTCTCTAAAGCCAGAGCAAGGCTGTGTGTGTTCCCTGGCACCGCAGTGCTTTGCAGGAGATGTGAGCTGTGATTTATCTGGGCACCCAAGGGATATAAACTCTGTGAGTATGGGAGCAGCATCTTTCAGAGGCATCCTCTCATTGCTGCTTTATAGCCCTGCACAGCCCTGGAAGCAGGGCCTGGCTGGTGGCCCTGGAGCACTGGCAGTGGCCCGGGGGGATCCAGGTGTGGGTTTGTAGCTGAAGTCACACCGGGATGGGGACAATGATCGGGGGAAAGTGAGTGGCCAGAGCCAGCAAAAAATCTTCTTCACCACATCCCCTGGATCAGGCAAATGCCCAGACTGGATCCCACGGACAGAACCAGCACCTTGAGAGGAGTTTCAGAAAAAAACTAAAATCCTGATGTGCTCTAAGGTCACTTCCCTGGGGTGCTGCAGGGAAGCACCTGCTGCTCACACACTAGCCAGGAGCACCCAGCAGTTCTGGAAGCCACAAATCCAGGGATACCAACGTTCCAGCAGTGTGATTAAGACACCTTTACATCTGCTGGTGTGGGCCTGACTGCAGCAGTTTGATTTGCAGGCACACTCAGGTAGTCATATATATGTTAGTGCCTGCAAGAAGCTGATATTTACATGCTAATCTGATTGCACATGCAAATCAGGTAGCTCATTAGCATCTTAATCCACAATTTAATTGCAGGTACAATTTTATGACAACAAAATGTGAAGGGCTATTCTGAGTATTTTTAATTTAACTCTGACAGTCTGTCTCATTTAACAGATGCTGTTATTAGTTACAGATGACTTTGTCATTTCTGGTATATACAGCATGTACTCAGAAGGGTTTGAGAAGAAAGATCCTTTTCAGATTGATAGGTCAGTGCCCTGCACTTGCCATCAGAACAGGATCTGAGTAAGGGAAACCCTCCAGAATAGCAGTCACTTGTAATTTTATAAGAAAAAATAATATGTGTGAAAATACTGCTTTTTTTAATCATGTATACATTTATAGAGCTATATAGGCACACATGACATCTATTTCATTTACACATTTATTGCTGAGCTATTGCTCTCCTGTAAGGACTCTACTTTTCAGGGTTGCCCTGCTTTCACTCAGAGCTTAGTTACTGCAGGGTCACCAGCAAAGCATCACCTCTGTGACAGATCCTGACACTCCAGCTGAAGGGATCTGTGAAAGCAGCAGAGCAGTTATTCCCTGTTTGAGAAAGTCCAGAACAGGCTTTTGCACAGAAGAACTCGCAAACTGTATACACAGCTCCCTTTCAGGTGTGGGTTTTTCCTTCCTGTAATTTCTAAGGGCTGTATGATAAGGGAAGCAGATGTTTCTCCAGGATTTGAGGTGCCATGGATTCAAATCACATCCCCTTCATGCTAATCCTTGTTGGCACAAGGTGGATTGTGGCATCTGTTCCTGTAACACCCTGGGGTGTTGGAGCCCCTGCCCCCACCCCAAGGACTGTGCAGACAGAGGAATCACCAACATGAAATTAAACAGGTCCAAATTGAGTGTCATGAGACTCCTTCTCAACTTGGGGAAAAAAAAAAAAAAAAAGCACAATCCTCTTTGGAAAGCTCTTGTCAGAGATCTGGAAATATTTCACATAATATGACAGCTGTAATTTTGGTTTGGGTGGTAACACATGCTCACACATCCCGAGCTGAGGTTGGAAATGCAATTTGCACAGTTCTTATCTGTAACATGCACTCACACAAACTGATACACACACCCCAAAACTGTTGCCTGGCACTGGCTATATTCTTCAGCTCCATAATTTGGAGGTATTTGGCTATATGCAAGAGTCAATGTAGTTTAATATTATCACAGTTTAATTTCAACTTTTATTTTTCATGTGTCAGATGCCCTCATTCTCCAAGAAGATTTCGCAGACATATTATTACCACGTGTTGGTTATTATCTGATCGTCAGACAAATGTGAAGCACGTTAAAAATAATTCACTGTGATACCAGTAATGTTTGCACATTTTGGAAACAATTTACTACTGAAAATTCTATGAGGACCAAATGTTTTATGCAAGACCATGTTAACTTGGAGAGCACCCTGGTTTGCTATAAATATTTTTCTAAAGATGCCTGAGAGAGGGGCAAAGGGGAATGCATTAATCTTCGGTCTCCCATCTTTCAGATGCTGGAATCCCAGATATGGAGATAGAACACAACGGAACCCAACATGACAGTGCAGCGATGCAAGGTGCAGTATGTGCCACAGCTCCTCGCCTGTGTGCTTGGCATTAAAAATGAAGTGAAGTGCTGAATAATGCTTATGTCTGTTTTCCTGCTTTAGGATAAATGTAAATTACAGAACTTCAGTTTGTCTTCCTGTTTGATACTGAAAACCTTTGTAAGAACAGTACTTCACAAGGTTAGATATTAAGTAGAGGCGATATCTATCTGAGGTGATTTCGAGGTGATACTTGTTTTAAAACTAATATTTATCTACCCAGGTGTATACCCTTAGTTCAAAAAAGGCTTTACATATGATTTATCATTTGAAATATTTTACATCTGGTCTTTACCTTCCTATCAAGACTGCAGATACTTTCAAAAATGCATGAATTGTAAGTGAGAAAAGAAAAACCACGTTCACATTATGGGCAGCTATCTGGTGGTACTTCTCCTGCACTCTTTGTAAGTGCAGCACCTCCAGGTATGGTCTGAGTGCTTCCCAAAGAGTAGGAAATGAGTCCTGGGTGCAGGCTGGGGATGTGGGGAGTTGTGAAATCCTCCTCTGGAGAGCTGAGACACAGGGAATATCCCAAGGGAAATTCCCATTCCTCTTGGAAGCCTCTTTGAGCCACACAGAAAATCCACAGTCACCTGTGATAAAATCTGGTCTGAGCAATTAGAACAATGATGTTCTCTGATGCAAGTCCAACTTGTAGAGTTTTTCTCTCTTCAGTCCTGTGCCATGTTCATTCCAGACCATTCAGTTCTGTGCTCTGGCAGCCTGGAGACAGTTGCCTCTTCCATAGAATTGCTGCTGCTTAGAGCAGTCCCACCCTTTCTCCTGCACCATGTAGTGGTACTGTGCAGAAATCCCCTGTGCTGAGGTAACTAAAGGCAGTTTGTGCAGACAGGGGAAGGGCTGCAGTGCACTCAGAGACACAAACCTCACTCGAGCATTTCTCTTCAGCTGGGGAAGGTTTGACTTGCGTACCTCTGGTATGCATCTGTCGTCCATCTGTCATCCTTACAGGAAAGCTTTCAAATATTTCTACTGCTGTCTCTTCTTGTGATTTTAGATTCATATGCTCTGTATTACAGAGAAGGAGAATCACAGCTTAATTGTAATGCAGATATATATGTCTGACATATGTGTGTGTATATATATGTACACATATGATGAGAGCTGTGCTCTAAATATTGCAATTGGAAAATTGCTGCTGCCAGAAATAATCAAAATATTGGATAAGCACTTGGGACACATGTATTTAAATTTGATAAGCAAAATGTCCCTTACATTTCTGATCCGTTCATGGTACCTGCTGAAAGGAGTGCTCAGTGCTTTTCCAAACAATTCTGAGAGTCTGCTTCTAGGCAGACTCTGGTAAAGAAAAGTTTCACTTCACTTTCTTCAGTTTTCACTTGAAGAAAAAACCATGGCACTTGGCTCATTTGTATTTACACCATAAATGTGTATTTATGTCAAAAATTATTACAAATACTGTGAAGAAAATTATGCTCAGCTGCTTCCAATGACCATTTACTTGCCTGAAGAAATCAAGAGAAGTTTCTTATGTGACCTGTTAATACACAGGAAAGCCTTCTGATTTTTACCATTTTTATTTCAGGTTGGGCTTTTTTTTCTTTTCCTTTAATCTGATCCCGACTGCATCATCCCTTCAGTTATGAGAGGCTTTGGCTCAGAAAGTTTTTGTTGAGCGTGGCCAAAGGGAGAGCTGGATATTCCCTGTATTCAGTGTCCCTGGGATCAGTGAGAGCCGGACATGGCCTGAGCAGCAGGAGCTGCAGCCCTGTCCCTGTCCCTCCATGGCAAAGCCATTCCCTTCCCTTTTCTGTCCTGCTGGCTCTGACCCCCCTGGCCTGGTAATCCTGCTCGTGTGGAGACATGAGGAGCTGAGCCACTTGGTCGCTAAACACTCTCAGCTGATAAAAAGCTTTCTGGAGAGCTCTCTGTGGAGCTTGTTTAGATTTCAAAGTGTTCCTGTCTCTTTCATTTTTATTTATGCTGATACTGTAATAACTTTTTTATTCCTTTTCCCTTTGATAACCATTAGTGTCTGTGACAGCTCCTATTGCTGTTGCAGCTCTGACAATTCAAGCACACTCCTTCACTGCCCCTGTCATTTGCTGCCTTTGTTTTTTGGATCCTGGGAGGAGGAAGGGGCAACACACGTGTCCCTAATACAAAGCTGTTTTCAGGCTTCCAAAATCTCTTTCAGTTGCTCAGAAAAAAAGCTTCAGCATCAATACAGAGCTTTCTTTTCCTGTTGTCAATAGCTCTGCTGGACAGAAATCTATCATTCACACAGTACTTTTCCTTTGAAATTCAATTAGTTCCACTGCCAGTATCTCCTTAAGACGGCTTAAAGGAAAATTACAGAACTACTGCACAGCCACCTTTCACAGTGATTAAGTCATATCATATTTTATGCTCATTTCTTAAAATGATTTTATTAACACAAGCTGTTCATGTACTGCGTTTCTGATCTGCATTATAAATCTTTTCCACTTAGTTGACTCATTTTCCCTCTGCTTTGTATATTAATTGAACAGAAATTTCCTGCAGATGAGACTTAAAACTTTTTGGAACTTAACAGTCTAATGCCTCCATCTTCCCTGTCCCAGATGTAGTTCAGAGCTGGAGCTGGGAGGTTTTTAGCTGGCAGAGGAGATCAGTGGTGGTTGCAGTGGAGCAGAGCAGGTGATGAGCACTCAGACACCCTCCTGCTCCTCCTTCCACCTCTCACTCCTGGGCCAGCACCACGGTGCATCAACCATTTTATCAGCCAATCTCCCTTCCACATAAAATAAACATACTGGGTGTCATTAAGTGCACCTTCAGATCAATGATTTTTGCAAATGACATTCAAGTACCATTCAAGTAGTGCATTTTTGCTGATAAAAGCAAATTAAATTAGCACAACTACAAGTGTGCTGATAAAAACTAAAACCGAACAGCAGCACCATTAGCTAACAAAGTAATATTTTCTCTTTACTGCTTTCTGCCATTTAGTTATTATCCTATTGGAAATCTAATTATAATCCTTTTACTCCCTAGTCAAACTTCACAGTTTTTGCAAGCTTAGCACTGACAAGTGATTTCATTACATTTGATTGCCCGTGCCCAGATTGACTTAACTTCACTCGGAGACCTAAAAGCCCTCTCAGTTTCTCAGATTCCCTGTTTGCACATTACAGCAACAGCTCCTTTAATTAATTAGCATGAACAGCAGTAACATGAACTGCTGAACAGAAAATAACATCATTTTATGATCGCAGGGAGACTTCTCCTTTTGCATGTTTATACCTTAGTTAACTTTTGTATTACAATATTTCATTGTTAGGGGATATTGGAACAATCAGCAAAGCAATGTTAGCTTAAAATCTTAAAAAGTAGATGTTACAGTAATACTTGATAACAACAATTTGCAAAAAAATAAAATACTCTGAATTTCAGGAAGGAGGCAGCAGCAGAGGCAGCAGGCAGGCTTTCCTGAGGTGAAAATAACACTTCACTGTGCCTGCAACAGGAGGGTGACCCAGGACTGCTGTGATGCTTTTGTTTGTGACATAGCCTGGCAGAGATTTGGCTCAAAAATTCTCGGGCTACCCTGAATAGCATTTTTATCTGATTATCAAAGATGAAGGACTGGTGTAGCTTTGAACATATTTTGGGGTTTATCATGTAGACAACTGGACTTCAGTTTATTGATGTTCTGATCTAACCAGTGAGTTTTCAAATCCAAGCTGCTTTATCTGAGTCTTAGGCCTGTTCTTCCTCCTGCCCAAGCTGTGTCCTCTCCCTAAAGTGTGTTCTGCTCTGGAGGCTGTGAATTATTAAACCCCTGGTAGGTACCTTGTGCTGTGTCATTGCAGAGTTCCTGGAAAAGCTCTTTTAAAGCTCCTGTGCAGTTCCCAGACTGTAACTCCATGCCCACATGAGAGCTACCCCATCAGGGCTCACCAGGAACAGGGCCTTACAGAGTAGAAATCCTGGGTTTAGTGCAAGTTTTTTAGCTCTGTTAACATGGATGAGGAATATACTTGACAAGGTTTGACGAAATAAGTGGGGGAGAAACTCCAGCACAGCAGCTTTGTGAGTGAACAGCCCTGCAGGGAACTCCTGAGGGAATGAGAACTTTGGGTACCAATACCAAGGGATCCCGTGGGCTCAGCCTGGATGCCTATATCCAGCCCTGCCCTAGATATCAGAGAGGGCACCTCTGCAGGGGTGGAGAGAGGCCATAGGAAAGTGTGAGAGATGAAAACAAACCAACCTTTGTTTGTACTGCAGCTCACAGAACCAGCATTTATTGATCATGTTCTTCCTGGGTCTAGAGGGAGCTGTGCCCTGCTCTCTCACTGCCCAGTTTGAAGGATATTTGCAGCTAAAAGAGAAGTTCTGCTGGACAACTAATCTGCAGGCAAAGAAGTAATTTTTACCTGTCATTCAGCTGAATGATCAGCCCAGATCCACCTTCTTTTCACGGTCATGAAGGGATCCTTTGCTGAGTTTTGGTAATTGCTTGAGTCCTTACCCACAAGCAGGTCCTTACCCTTCTAGGCAGGCAGCACTCCTGTCTGCCAAGGGCTGTAGGGAAATAGGGTTTTTCTGAGGGATGTGATCCTTTGTAGAAGCAAACTAGTTTTGTCTGATTTTTTTTCTTGTACAAGGTAAGATACTGGTTCAAACTCCAGCTTTGCAAGTTAATTTATTGTTACAGCGTTGCATTTCCCGTGTGTTGCTTCCTCCAAAGCCGAGCTTGGCTCTGATCTAACTGAGGTGCTGTTTACCCAGCCTGGGAAGGGTGGAGAGCTCATCTCCTGTGCAGGTGGACACTTGTGGTATCCTGTGAGACTCCTGGATCCCACCTGGAGCAGGAGCTGTGCAGAGGCTCCCAGAGGGCACAGCCTGGCGCAGGGCTGCCCTCGCCCTGCTGCCCCTGCTCTGGCCACACAGCCAGCTCTCAGCTCCACCCCACCTTATTCCAGCTGCTCTCCCAGCTCCTCCTCCAGCTCAGCTGGCAGAGCAGGATTTCCAGTTTATTATTTCATCCCTGCTACCCATGTTCTCTGCAGCCTGTAGTGCTGGGTTATACCTTAGAAATTACATGGATAATTTACAGTTACTGATACAATATATTTATCTGTTTTCTCACTTCGTAGCAGATCCCACATTTCCTTCCTCCAGTGCATTTCTTCACAGTTCTCACTGTCCCACAGAGCCCTGGCAATCCCAAGGTGTAGATGCATCCAGGGTGTTTCTCCTCTCCCTGGACAAGACACCAGCATTGCCAGGGCACATTGGGAGGGTGCACATGAAAGTTTTGTTTTAAAGTAGTTTAGGGAAGTAAAACTGAATTCCTGATTTAAACCAGACATCTTACAAACAAAGGATTCAGAAAATTCAGAGGTGCAGAATAGGCTGGGAAAAAAAATAAAGCATGAATAAATCTGGAGGTGATGATTATTGCCTTTGGATTTGTCCTTTGTGCACCTATTAAAACCTTGAAAGAAAAAGACAAATGATGATATTGTGGCTAAAGAGTGCAAGAGCTGCACCTACCCTGGGCTGACAACTCAGGGAAGGGAATGCCATCCTGAGGGAAATTTCCAGTTACTAACACAGACTCTGGCTCACCAAAAAACTCAGAGGTCTTTACTTGTCTTAAAAATTGTGAAGGGGAAAAAAAATCTCCTTTCTAAATGTCTTGCTTATTAAAGCAGTCATGCATCGCTCTGTAGGCTGCAAAGCAGTGTAACATGCACAGGGGGCTCATGAGCATATTTAGTGTTAGGGAATATAATTTATACCGTTTTTATATTGTCAAGTATTACCCCTAGAGAATGAGATTAGGCTTTAAACTACTGTAAATCTATGCTTTTGCTCACCTTTGTATAATTTCTTTTTTTAATAGAATGAAGCCCACATAAATGAATATTTGATTAAGGGATAAACCTGATAAAAGAATACATTTATTGCACACAGATTTATTCAAATCTTTGCTATATAATACAGTAAAGAGCTGTAAAATGGTCTGTGGCTTGCAGTCAGCTGCACTGAGGAGATGGTGAATATTCTCTAGAAAAAGATTAATTTGACAACATCACATTGTCTTTCCTGTGTAAGTGGGGGCACAGCTGCTCCCAGCACGTTAATTCCTCAGAGGTGGTTGCTGTGTGACGTGGTTAATGCCATGAAATTCAGTTTATTGCACAGCAACAAAAAGTATTTTAATTTCTAGAGAATAATTGAGGGTGTTATAAAAAGGGAAATATTTAACTATGCACTTTCTTTTCACTGATCAGTGATGTCTCCTGGGTGGCTGCACTGGGCTTGAGCTGTGGCATTTACTTTTCTCTCTTGCAGGTATTCCAGATACTCCACTGAACTTTCCTTGAGAAATAAAGGGGATTGGAAGGAAATATGGAAACCTGTTCTAAAGTTGTCAGCCCACAGTACCCTCAATGTCCTCATCTTGCCTTAATTTAAAAAAATAATACTTAAAATTTAATAAGAACATAAAGAAAAGCCTCCACTAGGAAGAAGCCACGTGCAGCTTCCTAATGATCATGAGAAAAAGGAAAAAAAAACCCAAACCACAAACAAGCCCCACAGTGTTCAATCCTTGCATTTCTGCTGAACCCCCAGGCTTTAGTAATTCCCCACTAGGTTTAAGACAAGAATTTTCATCAGCCAATGGCCTGAAACTAATTTTAGTCCTTTCTTTGGAGGCTCCCAAACGTCCCTCTGGAGTTATTATGTCCCTGGTTCTTCTGATCTTTATTTGTGCTTACATCCAAAATACATATTAAATCATCTCGGGTTGGAGAGTCTGAGCCTCCTTAAAACCACAAAACATTCAATTACTAATTAGCTGTTTCCCGTTCCTAATGAAGTGAACATGTCGGATTTGGATTAAAATTCAGCTACTGCTCTCCTCTGTTTATGGTTCCAGATGTTTTTGTTTTATCTAGGAGGTTACTTTGACAGCTACTGCTAAATGATAAATCACTCATATTATAGCTTAAATGCATTTTGAAATTGAAATGTGGCAAACTTGGAGATTGCTCCAAGGATCAGTGTCAGTTTGCAGGTCAATACTTGTTCGTTCCTTAGGAGTGCTCAGTATTGGCATATGTAAAACAGTAATGGGAGAGACGTCAACATTATACAAAATGCTGCTCCATATTATCATTTTGCTATCATCTTCCAGATCAGTCCTTGCAGATTTAGCGGGGTGGATTCATGATTCATTGTATAATGAACAGGAATATGGATTCTTGTTAGCTTCAGTTTCTGTGGGCATTTCAATATTTATTTTTTCTCTGGGCTTAAAGTTGCTTAATGTGAAAAATCACAGTTGATAGGTACTATAACTAGGAATATTTTTATGAAGTGCTTTTCTGCTTCGTTCTCTAAATAAAGAAATAGAATTTTAAGAGAAATGTGGTGGTTTCTGAATGAAAGAACAGTTTTCCAAGAACAGATCCTGATTTACATTTTTTGAAAGCCGTGCAGTTTTAACACCCTGTTCCCTGGCAGGTTTTGTGCAGTGACAAGGGTGTGTGGTAAAGCTGGTGCCTTGTCCCTGGGTCTGTCCCAGGGAGGCAGCAATCCAGTATGGGCTGCCTTTGGGAGAAAAGGAGTGTATGATAAAAAGAAAATGCCTTAAAGGAAGAAACTCCAAATCATAGTGTTTGCAGCCTGGCCTGAACCATTGCTGGCAAACACCAGGGCAAGTGGTGGTGGCTCTTTGTCCTTTCTTGAGGGCTTGGCCAGGTGTTGTTCACCCAGTGCCTCCTTTTCCTACACAAAACGTGCCCATGTGATGGACAGTTTCATTTATATCACTTGTAGATCTGCTCGTTTGGCTTGAGGGGAAAAAAAGATCCACAACCAAGTGAAGAAACCACCTAAGTGTCTGTTCATTATAAAATGTTCAACTCTGTAATTGACTTTTTTCTTCTTTGTTTCCCTCCAGAAAACAGAGCATACATCAAACCAACCATTATGTACTGAAGGAACCACCTATTGCTGAAAAATGTATAATGACCACTATTTGAAGACTGTATAGTTCCTGAGAAATGTCCCTTCCAACCTTTGATGCCTTCAGTACTGTGTGAGAAACAGGATTTGTAGCATGAAACTTGAAGGACAATTTCAAGCAATTTACTGTTGCTGCATTGAAAACTGCCGTATTAAGAAATACTGAGACTTTTTGCAAGCTTACCATACCAAACCAAGCCTGTCACAACAGATCATTTCTAGGTCCTTGGGGATAGAAAAGAATTTTAGTATTTTTAAGCACATACATGAATTGTTTCCCCTCCCCACCCTGCCCAAAACAAGAACTTTTTTTTCCTTAGGAGGTGGCTGTTACTGAATAGCAATGGCACAATGATTTTAAGCCACAATGGTCCTCACTGACTGTACATCATACAAGTCCAGTTTATCACTGAAACTGTTCAACATGGAGCTGTTTCGATTGTGTTTATAAATTAAGCTTTGTTTACTGAAGCAGATACTCGATATATATTAACGTTTTAAAAAGAAATGTGTGTACATTTTTTAAAAGAACGATGTAAAAATTGTGCTTTCATTAGATGACCAATTCAAAAGTGTGAGCTAAACCCTAATAGCTGATGTAATATGAGGATTATAATTGATGCTTTTTTTTTAATGCTCAGTTCAGCTTGGCTTTTGGTCTTTCAAGATGGAAAAATGAATATGCAGTAGAGTGTTAGATAATGGAAACTTTTAAGTATGGTTTCTCTGTTGTACCATATTAAGTTAAAGTACACATTCTTTGTTAAAAATGTTCTTGCTAAAAATACAGTATTAAAAAGTTTTTTGTTTGACTTTGGAAATCTTTTAAGATTTTTTTTTTTGACTGTGAATTCCCATAGTAACTGTACTAATGCAAAACAGTATTTTGCACTATTAAAAAAACTTGAAGAAATTACTTAATAAAGAGGGTGGGTTGGTATTAAACATTTTCCTAATTATTGTATGCTCCAGATTCTGAACTTTGCAACTGAAAGCTTCTCTTCTCAAAATATGGCACTGAAGGCTCGTTTGAGTCAGGTGGAACTAAATGATCACCTGTTCCCTCTTTATTTTAATTCCTGGGTCAGAAGCACGGTGTTTATTTCCTTACAAACTCCTGTTTATGTACACATGTTTACACACACGTGCCCTGAATAGAAATCACTGTCACTTAAAAACAAAAAAGACCTTTAAATGGAGGTCTCTACAAAGAATATATTCTCTGTGATTATGTTTACTTTGGGCTACAGAATTCACAATTCCTTCCATTTTTAGCACTGTGCTTTTTTTTTTCTCATTGGCAGACTTTTGTAAACAGACTCTGCAGAATAGAATCACCTGATTTTTTTTTTGTTCCTAAAAGAAATATTTTAGCTTAACCAGTGTTCAAGAAAATGTATTGCCCACTGTTCTACAGGTGATCAAGTGACTTATCAGAATATTCTTCCAGTGTACAAACTGGGTTTGTTACACGTTATTTTTTATAACAGCTGTTCTAATAACTGCATTAATGATGCTGCCATTGATCAAACCATCAAAAGCTGAATGATACAAACAAACACGAGCATTAGGAATTGTGAGTCCTCCTGATTCTTAAGAAGTGGTAATGTGTGAATAAAACATTGCAGAACTTAAATTGTACCTTTAGGTATTAGATTAATTTTAGTTTCAGTTCCAGTGGGATTTTCTGAAGTGAGGGCTGGACCTTATTTCTACATCTTATTTATAAAAAAAGAATTGAAAGAGCCCTTGTGGTACTGCAGCATGTCTGACTGACCTAGTGCCAGCAGTGCTCCTGTGAAATGTAGGTTTTGAAGAGAATTCTTTGCTCAGTATCGTAGTTTAGAAAGACATAATGTAACTAAATAGCTCAGTCTTTAAAATACCAACATTTTTCACTTTTCTTTCATCTCCTAAAAGGCGTTTTGAGCAATTTTCCCCTCAGTGGCTGATGTACACATTCCTTAAGGCATCACTGAGCAGTGGTTGATTTCGGAATTGCCCATCCCAGACTGGTTTTCAGCGTCAAAATACTGACATATGATGTTTAGGAGACTGATAAACTTGAGAGACTGACTTTCAGTCAGACTGCTTTCAGTCCTCAGCTGGTGGCTCCTGGTAAGCACTGATAAAGCAAGAGGCTGAGGGGTTTGGGTGTCAGCTCAGCATGAGCACACCTGTGTGGAAGGAAGGTGTTAAAGGCACCCTGGGGTGGAGGAGCCACCTCAGCCTTCACCACCACACTCCGCCTCACTGAAACAGCCCCAGCTGGCACCCAGAGAGGGACAGCACCTCCTGGGGTTGGGGTTTTAGGGTGTTTTTTTTCTGGGTGTGGGGCAGAGAGGCGCACCTGCTGCAGTGGGGGCTGTGGGCAGCTCAGCTGGGTGTGCTCGGGGTGCAGCACCCACAGCTCCTCTGCCAGCTCTGGCTCCCTGAGCCTGTCCAGGTGTGTGGATGCCCTGTGGAGTGGCCATGGAGCCATCCATGGTCTTGGCTGAATGCAGACAAGGGAGTGGGTGCCTGGATTGCAGCCGTGTTCTGAGTCCTATGGAATGCAGACCATAATAATGACCCCCAGTGGATCAATAAGTGCCCAATCTCCATTTGAAGCCTGGATCTATAGCAGCCCACAGTGAGAGCACTCCTGTGGAAATGCATGGCTGTGCATTTAAACCTAAATGCTGCTTGAAGTAATTGCTGCCTATGAGGAAGGGGCCTGTAAATATATTTATTTACAGACTGGTTTTGGTACCATGACAAAATATGGGCTAACCTGAATTGTTACAAATTTCCTTTATGGCCTCAGCTGATCTCCACAACCCCTCCTGTGCCTGTGCATGCACTGAGACCTAAATACACATGGGACAATTCCCAGCCTGGGCTTGGATCTGGAACCTTTGGCAACAGCACTGCTGGAGACACTTTGCTCCTTCCCCCTGCTGCTTCCTGCTGTGGTCCTGCAGCATCCCCTGGCCCTGCTGGGGTGAGGACAGAGAGGGGAAGAAATTTACAGAGGGGTTTTTCTAAGCCAGGCCATGTGATATCATCATTTCTAATACATTCTGCAAATGTTTGAGCACTTGTAAAATCACTATTAATGAACAATCTGACTTCAGTTCTGTCTGCAAATAAGGGCATCTTTGATGATTTGAAGCTGAGATGGAAGGGCAGTAAAAAAAGTACTTCTATAATGATGTATTATGGATGGATAATGATTTGCTCTAGCTTTATATTTGTACATCAAAGAAATCAATTGAAATGAGCCAGTTCAGTGTCAGCAGAGCAGAAATGCTGCATCTTTTGTGGGTGCTGCACCCACCCTTGCCTTTCGACCTGAACCTGTTCAAGTCTGCTGGAGCAGAGCATCCTTGTCATGAACATTTGGATGTGTGCATCTAAGGCAAGGGAACAAATTCTTTTTGGAGCTCATTTTTTAAAATAAAAACTCCCATTTTTCTGAGTTTCAGTTACAAATGTAGTAAGATTTTACTACATCTTCATTATATGATTCTGTTGACATAATCCAAAACTATGAAAGCAAATACAGCACCATACATTGAAATGTTCTTATGATAAGTGATACTTCAAAAACTGCATGTTTTATGGTAGTTTAACTGTTTTAACACACATTCAGCCTTCATGTTTGAAAATGCTTTCACAGCTCTTCCAGAAAAGACACTCAAATATTTATTCACTGAGCAGTACATCCCTTTCACCATCTATTATTTTTTGTCTCTAAGAGTGGTTAGTTGTGGGAAAAAGGGAGGGTTTTGCTGTATGTGTGTGTGTATATCTATCTCTATCTCTCTCTCTATCTCTCTCTCTCTCTATCTCTCTCTATATCTATATCTATCTGTATGTATGTATGTATAGATACGTGTGTGTGTGTATATATACATACATATATACATATATA